>JAGKPW010001647.1:0-14923 GCA_019926035.1 Melaleuca alternifolia
TTGTCGCATCTTGGTCCAATTTAAGGGAGTTCGTCATCTCTTGGTGCAATCTAAGGAATTCGTTTCCTCATGGTACAATCTAAGGGTGTTCATCCTCTCTTGGTCCAATTTAAGGAGTTCGTCCCCTGTTGGTCCAATCTAATGGAGTTCGTCCTATCTTGGTCCAATCTAATGACTTCGTCTTTTTTTGGTCCAATCTAAGGGAGTTCGTGTCCTCTTGGTTCAATCAAAGGAGTTCGTCGCCTCTTGGTCCAATCTATTGTAGTTCGTCCTTTCTTGGTCCAATCTATGGAAATCGTCTCCTCTTGGTCCAATCTAAGGATTTCGTCTCCCCTTGGTCCAATCTAAGGAGTTCGTCTCCGCTTGGTCCAATCTAAGGAGTTCGTCTCCCCTTAGTCCAATCTAAGGAGTTTGTCTCCTCTTGGTGCATTCTTAGGTAGTTCGTCGCATCTTGGTCCAATCTAAGGGAGTTCGTCTTCTCTTGGTCCAATCTAAGGAGTTCGTCTCCTCTTGGTCCAATCTAAGGGATATAGTGCTCTCTTGGTCCAAGCTAAGGAGTTAGCACCTCTTGGTCCAATCTAAGGGAGGTCGTTCTCTCTTGGTCCAATTTAAGGGAGTTCGTGTCCTCTTGGTCGAATCTAAGGGAGTTTGTCCCTCTCTTGGTCCAATCCAAGGAGTTCTTCTCCTCTTAGTCCATTCTTAGGTAGTTCGTCGTATCTTGGACCAATCTAAGGGAGTTAGACTTTCCTGCTTCAATCTAAGGAGTTCGTCTCCTCTTGGTCCCATCTAAGGGTGTTCGTCCTCTCTTGGTCCAATCTAAGGTGTTATGGTCCAATCTAAGGGAGTTCGTCCTCTCTTGGTCCAATGTAAGTGAGTTCGTCTCCTCTTGGTCCTATCTAAAGGAGTTCGTCCCCTCTTGGTCCAATCTACGGAGGTCGTCTCATCTTGCTGCAATTTAAAGGAGTTGGTCCTCTCTTGGTCCATTCTAAGGAGTTCGTCTCCTCTTGGTGCAATCTAAGGTATTTGTCCTCTCTTCGTCTAATCTACGGGAGTTCGTCCTCTCTTGGTCCAATCTATGGGAGTTCGTCTCCTATTGGTCCAATCTAAGGAGTTCGTCGCCTCTTGGTCCTATCTAATGGAGTTCGTCTCTTCTTGGTCCAATCTTGGGTAGTTCGTCGCATCTTGGTCCAATCTAAGTGAGTTCGTCCTCTCATGGTCCAATCTAAGGAGTTTGTCTCTTCATGGTCCAATCTAAGGGAGTTCGTCTCCTCTTGGTCCAATCTAAGGAGTTCGTCTCCTCTTGATCCATCCTTACGTAGTTCGTCGCATCTTGGTCCAATTTAAGGGAGTTCATCCTCTCTTGGTCCAATCTAAGGGAGTTCATCCTCTCTTGGTCCAATCTAAGGAGTTTGTTTCCTCATGGTGCAATCTAACGATGTTCATCCTCTCTTGGTCCAATCTAAGGAGTTCGTCCCCTGTTGGTCCAATCTATTGTAGTTCGTCCTATCTTGGTCCAATCTAATGAGTTCGTCTCTTTTTGGTCCAATCTAAGGGAGTTCGTCTCCTCTTGGTTCAATCAAAGGAGTTCGTCGCCTCTTGGTCCAATCTAGTGGAGTTCGTCCTTTCTTGGTCCAATCTATGGAATTCGTCTCCTCTTGGTCCAATCTAAGGAGTTCGTCTCCTCTTGGTGCATTCTTAGGTAGTTCGTCGCATCTTGGTCCAATCTAAGGAGTTCGGCTCCTCTTGGTCCTATCGAAGGGATATAGTGCTCTCTTGGTCCAAACTAAGGAGTTCGTCACCTCTTGGTCCAATCTAAGGGAGGTCGTTCTCTGTTGGTCCAATTTAAGGAAGTTCGTGTCCTCTTGGTCCAATCTAAAGGAGTTCGTCCTCTCTTGGTCCAATCTAAGGAGTTCGTCTCCTCTTAGTCCATTCTTAGGTAGTTCGTCGCATCTTGGTCCAATCTAAGGGAGTTCGACTTTCCTGCTTCAATCTAAGAAGTTCGTCTCCTCTTGGTCCCATCTAAGGGTGTTCGTCCTCTCTTGGTCCAATCTAAGGTGTTATGGTCCAATCTAAGGGAGTTCGTCCTCTCTTGGTCCAATGTAAGTGAGTTCGACTCCTGTTGGTCCTATCTAAGGGTGTCCGTTCCCTCTTGGTCCAATCTAAGGAGGTCGTCTCATCTTGCTGCAATTTAAGGGAGTTGGTCCTCTCTTGGTCCAATCTAAGGAGTTCGTCTCCTCTTGGTGCAATCTAAGGTATTTTGTCCTCTCTTGGTCTAATCTACGGCAGTTCATCCTCTCTTGGTCCAATCTAAGGGAGTTCGTCTCCTATTGGTCCAATCTAAGGGGTTCGTCGCCTCTTGGTCCTATCTAATGGAGTTCTTTGTTTCTTGCTCCAAACTAAGGACTTCATCTCTTCTTGGTCCAATCTAAGGAGTTTGTCTCCTCTTGGTCCATTCTTAGGTAGTTCGTCGCATCTTGGTCCAATCTAAGTGAGTTCGTCCTTAATCCGTCCAATTAAGGAGTTTTGTACTCATCATGGTCCAATCTACAGGGAGTTCATCTCCTATTGGTCCAATCGAAGGAGTTCTTCTCATCGGGTCCAATCAAGGAGTTCATTCTCTTGGTCCAATTTTAAGGAGTTCTTCTCCGGGTCCAATCTAGGGAATCGACCTTTCGTGGTCTAATCAAAGGTGTTCGTCTCCTCTACATCCAATCTAATGAGTTCGTCTCGTCTTGATCCAATCTAAGGGAGTTCGTCCCCTCTTGGTCCATTCTAGGGGAGTTCGTACTCTCTTGGTCGAATGTAAGGAGTTAGTCTCCTTTTGGTCCATTCTTAGGTAGTTCGTCGCATCTTGGTCCAATCTAAGTGAGTTCGTCCTCTCATGGTCTAATCTAAGGAGTTTGTCTCTTGATGGTCCAATCTAAGGGAGTTCGTCTCCTCTTGGTCCAATCTAAGGAGTTCGTCTCCTTGTGGTCCAATCTAAGGGAATTCGACCTTTCTTTGTCTAATCAAAGGTGTTCGTCTCCTCTACATCCAGTCTAATGAGTTCGTCTCGTCTTGATCCAATCTAAGGGAGTTCGTCCCCTCTTGGTCCATTCTAGGGGAGTTCGTACTCTCTTGGTCGAATATAAGGAGTTGGTCTCCTCTTGGTCCATTCTTAGGTAGTTCGTCTCATCATGGTCCAATCGAATGGAGTTCGTCATCTCTTGCTCCAATCTAAGGAGTTCGTCTCCTCTTGGTCCATTCTAGGGGTGTTCGTCCTCTCTTGGTCCAACCTAAGGAGTTCGTCGCGTATTGGTCCAATCTAAGGGAGTTCGTCCTCCTCTTGGTCCTATCTGAGGGAGTTCATCCCCTCTTGGTCCAATCTAACGGAGTTCGTCCTCTCTTGGTCTAATCTAAAGAGTTCCTCTCTTCTTGGTGAAATTTAAAGGAGCTGATCCTCTCTTGGTCCAATCTAAGGAGTTCATCTGCTCTTGGTGCTATCTAAGGGATTTCGTCCTCTCGCGGTCCAATCTAATGAGTTCGTCTCCTATTGATCCAATCTAAGGTAGTTCGTCCCTTCTTGGTCCAATCTAAGGGAGTTCATCCTCTCTTGGTCCAATCTAAGGAGTTCGTCTCGTCTTGCTCCAATCTAAAGGATTTCGTCCTCTCTTGATCCAATCTAAGGAGTTCGTCCCCGCTTGGTCCAATCTAAGGGAGTTCATCCTCTCTTGGTTCAATCTAAGGAGTTCGTCTCTACTTGGTGCAATCTAAGGGAGTTCGTCCCATCTTGGTCCAGTCTAGGGGAGCTCGTCCTCTCTAAGTCGAATATAAAGAGTTCGTCTCCTCTTGGTCCAATCTCAGGAGTTCGTCGCCTCTTTGTCTAATCTAATGGAGTTCGTTCTCTTTTGGTTCAATCTAAGTACTTCGTCTCTTTTTGGTCCAATCTCAGGGAGTTCATCTCCTCTTGGTCCTATCTAAGGGAGTTCGTCCCTTCTTGGTCCAATCTAAGGAGGTCGTCTCATCTTGCTGCAATTTAAGGGAGCTGGTCCTCTCTTGGTCCATTCTAAGGAGTTCGTCTCCTCTTGGTGCAATCTAAGGTATTTGTCCTCTCTTCGTCTAATCTACGGGAGTTCGTCCTCTCTTGGTCCAATCTATGGGAGTTCGTCTCCTATTGGTCCATTGAAAGGAGTTCGTCGCCTCTTGGTCCAATCTAATGGAGTTCTTCCTTTCTTGCTCCAAACTACGGACTTCATCTCTTCTTGGTCCAATCTAAGGAGTTTGCCTCCTCTTGGTCCATTCTTAGGTAGTTCGTCCTATCTTGGTCCAATCTAAGTGAGTTCGTCGTCTCATGGTCCAATCTAAAGAGTTCGTCTCTTCATGGTCCAATCTAAGGGAGTTCGTCTCCTCTTGGTCCAATCTAAGGAGTTCGTCTCCTCTTGGTCCATTCTTAGGTAGTTCATCGCATCTTGGTCCAATCTAAGTGAGTTCGTCCTCTCATGGTCCAATCTAAGGGAGTTCGTCACCTCTTGGTCCAATCTAAAGAGTTCGTATCCTCGTGGTCCAATCTAAGGGAATTCGTCCTTTCTTTGTCTAATCAAAGGTGTTCGTCTCCTCTACGTCCATTCTAATGAGTTCGTCCCCTCTTGGTCCAATCTAGGGGAGTTCGTACTCTCTTAGTTGAATATAAGGAGTTGGTCTCCTCTTGGTCCATTCTTAGGTAGTTCGTCTCATCATGGTCCAATCTAATGGAGTTCGTCCTCTCTTGGTCCAATCCACGGGAGTACGTCTCCTCTTGGTCCAATCTAAGGAGTTCGTCGCCTCTTGGTCCAATCTAATGGAGTTCGTCCTCTCTTGGTCCAATCTAAGGGAGTACGTCTCCTCTTGGTCCAATCTAAGGAGTTCAGCGCCTCTTGGTCCAATCTAATGGAGTTCGTCCTCTCTTGGAATCTAAGAAGTTCGTCTCTTTTTGGTCCAATCTATGGGAGGTCGTCTGCTCTTGGTCCAATCTAAGGAAGTTCGTCTCCTCTTGGTCCAATCTAGGGAGTTAGTCTCCTATTGGTCCATTCTTAGATAGTTCGTCGCATCTTGGTCCAATCTAAGGGAGTTCGTCCCCTCTTGGTCCAATCTAAGGGAGTTCGTCGTCTCTTGGTCCAATCTAAGGAGTTCGTCTCTTCTTGGTGCAATTTAAGGAAGTTGTTCCTCTCTCGGTCCAATCTAAGGACTTCATCTCCGCTTGGTGCAATCTAAGGGATGTCGTCCTCTCTCGGTGCAATCTAAGGAGTTCGTCTCCTATATGTCCAATCTAAGGGAGTTCGTCCCTTCTTGGTCCAATCTAAGGCAGTTCGTCCTCTCTTGATCCCATCTAAGGAGTTCGTCACCTCTTATTCCAATCTAAGGGAGTTCGTCCACTCTTGGTCCAATTTAATGGAGTTCGTCTCCTCTTGGTCCTATCGAAGGGAGTTCATCCCCTCTTGGTATAATCTATGGGAGTTCATTCTCTCTTGGTCCAATCTAAGGAGTTCATCTCTTCTTGGTGCAATCTAAGGGAGTTCGTCCCATCTTGGTCCAATCTAGGGGATTTCGTCCTCTCTTGGTCGAATATAAAGAGTTCGTCTCCTCTTGGTCCAATCTAAGAAGTTCATCGCCTCTTGGTCCAATCTAATGGAGTTCGTCCTCTCTTGGTCCAATCTAAGGAGTTCGTCTCTTTTTGGTCCAATCTAAGGGAGTTCGTTTCCTCTTGGTCCAATTTAAGAGAGTTCGTCTCCCCTTGGTCCTATCGAAGGGAGTTCGTCCCCTCTTGGTCCAATCTAAGGAGGTCGTCCCTTCTTCGTGGAATTTAAGGATGTTGGTCCTCTCATGGTCCACTCTAAGGAGTTCGTCTCCGCTTGGTGCAATCTAAGGGATTTCGACCTCTCTGGATGCAATCTAAGGAGTTCGTCTCCTATTGGTCCAATCTAAGGGAGTTCGTCCCTTCTTGGTCCAATCTAAGGCAGTTCGTTCTCTCTTGGTCCAATCTAAGGAGTTCGTCTCATCTTGGTCCAATCTAAGGGAGTTCGTCCTCTCTTGATCCAATCTAAGGAGTTCATCACCTCTTATTCCAATCTAAGGGAGTTCGTCCTGTCTTGGTCCAATTTAATGGAGTTCGTCTCCTCTTGTCCTATCGAAGGGAGTTCGTCCCCGCTTGGTCTAATCTATGGGAGTTCATCCTCTCTTGGTCCAATCTAAGGAGTTCGTCTCTTCTTGGTGCAATCTAAGGGAGTTCGTCCCATCTTGGTTCAATCTTGGGGAGTTCGTGCTCTTTTGGTCGAATATAAAGAGTTCATCTCCTCTTGGTCCAATCTAAGGAGTTCGTCGCCTCTTGCTCCAATCTAATGGAGTTCGTCCTCTCTTGGTTCAATCTAAGGAGTTTGTCTCTTTTTGGTCCAATCTAAAGGAGTTCGTCTCCTCTTGGTCCGATTTAAGAGAGTTCGTCTCCTCCTGGTCCTATCGAAAGGAGTTCGTCCCCTCTTGGTCCAAACTAAGGAGGTCATCTCTTCTTGGTGCAATTTAAGGAAGTTGGTCCTCTCATGGTCCACTCTAAGGAGTTCGTCCCCTGTTGGTGCAATCTAAGGGATTTCGTCCTCTCTCGGTGCAATCTATGGAGTTCGTCTCCTATTGGTCCAATCTAAGGGTGTTCGTCCCTTCTTGGTCCAATCTAAGGAGTTCGTCTCGTCTTGGCCAATCTAAGGGAGTTCATCCTCTCTTGCTGCAATCCAAGGAGTTCGTCGCATCTTGGTCCAATCTAAGGGAGTTCGTCCTCTCTTGGTCCAATCTAAGGGAGTTCGTCTCCTCCTGGTCCTATCGAAGGGAGTTCCTCCCCTCTTGCTCCAATCTAAGGGAGTTCATCCTCTCTTGGGCCAATTTGAGGGAGTTCGTCCAATCTTGGTCCAATCTAGGGGAGTTCGTCCTCTCTTGGTCGAATATAAAGAGGTCGTCTCCTCTTGGTCGAATCTAAGGAGTTCGTGGACTTGAAGTTCGCTTACACAGTAAGAGAAAGACAATTATAAAGAATGGGAATTAAATAAACTTTTTTAGATTCGATTTTTTATAATTGCATGTGGCCTTTTGGTCCAATCTAATGGAGTTCGTCCTCCCTTGGTTTAATCTAAGGAGTTCGTCTCTTTTTGGTCCAATCTAAGGGAGGTCGTCTCCTCTTGGTCCAATTTAACGAGTTCGTTGCTTCTTGCTCCAATCTAATGGAGTTCGACCACTCTTGGTCCAATCTAAGGATTTCGTCTCCTCTTAGTGCAATCTAAGGGAGTTGGTCCACTCTTGGTCCAATCTAAGGAGTTCGTCTCCTCTCGGTGCAATCTCAGGGAGTTCGTCTCCTGTTGTTCCATTCTTAGGTAGTTCGTCGCATCTTGGTTCAATCTAAGGAGTTCGTCTCTTTTTGGTCCAATCAAAGGAAGTTCGTCTCCTCTTGGTTCATTCTAAGGAGTTCGTCGCCTCTTGGTCCAATCTAGTGGAGATCGTCCTTTCTTGGTCCAATCTAAGGAGTTTGTCTCCTCTTGGTCCAATCTAAGGAGTTCGTCTCCAATTGGTCCAATGTAAGGAGTTCGTCTCCTCTGGGTCCTTTCTTAGGTAGTTGGTTGCATTATGTTCCAATTAAGAAGTTCGTCCTCTCTGGGTTCATTATTAGGTAGTTCGTAGAACTTGGGTCAATCTAAGGAGGTTCGTCCTCTCTGTCCAATCTAAGGAGGTCGTCGCCATTTGGTTCAATCTAGGGAGGTCGTTCTTCTTGTCCAATTTAAGGGAGTCGTCTCCTACTGGGGTACAATTAAGGGAATTCGTCTCCTCTTGGTCCTATCTAAGGCAGTTCGTCCCCTCTTGGTCCAATCTAAGGAGTTTGTCTCTTCTTGGTGCAATTGAAGGGAGTTGGTCCTCTCTTGGTCGAATCTATGGAGTTCATCTCCTCTTGGCGCAATCTAAGGGAGTTATTCCTCTCTTGGTCCAATCTAAGGAGTTCGTCTCCACTTGGTCCATTCTTAGGTAGTTCGTCGCATCTTGGTCCAATTTAAGGGAGTTCATCCTCTCTTGGTCCAATCTAAGGAGTTCGTTTCCTCATGATGCAATCTAAGGGTGTTCATCCTCTCTTGGTCCAATCTAAGGAGTTCGTCGCCTATTGGTCCAATCTAAGGGAGTTCGTCTCCTCTTGGTCCTATCTAAGGGAGTTCATCCCCACTTCGTGCTATCGAAGGGAGTTCGTCCCCTCTTGTCATATAAGGTGGTAGTCCGTATTGGGGCAATTTTACGGTGTTCGTCCTCTCATGGTCCAATCTAAGGAGTTCGTCGCCTATTGGTCCAATCTAAGGGAGTTCGTCCTATCTTGGTCCAACTTCAGGGAGTTCGTCTCCTCTTGGTCCTATCTAAGGGAGTTCCTCCCCTCTTGGTCCAATCTAAGGAAGTTCGTCCTCTCTTGGTCCAATTACAAGGAGTTCATCCCCTCTTGGTCCAATCATGGGAGTTCGTCCTCTCTTGGTCCAATCTAGGGTGGGACTTGAAGTTCGTTTACACAGTAAGGAAAGACATATAAGCATGGGAATGAAAATAAAATTTTGTACGGGGGGGGGGGGAAAAAAAAAATTTTTTTTTTCGGGGGGATTGTTTTTTTTTTTTCTATCAATGAATGTGGCCTTTTGGTCCAATCTAATGAAGTTCGTCCTCCCTTGGTTCAATCTAAGGAGTTCGTCTCTTTTTGGTCCAATCTCAGGGAGTTCGTCTCCTCTTGGTCCAATTTAAGGAGTTCGTTGCTTCTTGCTCCAATCTAATGGAGTTCGACCACTCTTGGTCCAATCTAAGGATTTCGTCTCCTCTTAGTGCAATCTAAGGGAGTTTGTCCACTCTTGGTCCAATCTAAGGAGTTCGTCTCCTCTCGGTGTAATCTCAGGGAGTTCGTCTCCTGTTGTTCCATTCTTAGGTAGTTCGTCGCATCTTGGTTCAATCTTAAGAGTTCGTCTCTTTTGGTCCAACAGGGTGAGTTCTCTCTCTTGGTTCAATCTAAGGATTCGTCGACTCTTGGTCAATCTAGTGGACGGTTCGTCCTTTCTTGGTCCAATCTAAGGAGTTTGTCTCCGCTTGGTCCAATCTAAGGAGTTTCGTATCCAAATTGGTCCAAGTACGGAGTTCGTCTCTCTGGGCTTTCTTAGGTAGTGGTTGATTATGGTCAATCTAAGAAGTTCTTACCTCTTTGGTTCCTTCCTAGGTAGTTCGTCGTAACTTGGTCCAATCTAACGAGGTTCGTCCCTCTCTTGGTCAATCTAAGGAGTCGTCGCCTGTTGGTCAAATACTAATGGATTTAGGCCTCTCTTGCGTCCAAAATAGGAGGCGTCGCATCTGGTCCAATCTAAGGCCGAGGGTCGGTATCTCTTGGTCAATTTAAGGGAGTCGTCTCCTCTCTTGGTACAATCTAAGGCGATTGTCTCCTGTTGGTCCAATCTAAGGGAGTTCGTCCTCTCTTGGTCCAATCTAAGGAGTTCGTCTCGTTTTGGTCCAATCTAAGGGAGTTCGTTCTCTCTTGGTCCAATCTTAGGAGTTCGTCGCTTCTTGGTGAAATCTAAGGGAGTTCGTCCAATCTTGGTCCAATCTAGG
The DNA here is from genome assembly GCA_019926035.1 of Melaleuca alternifolia. Lineage (NCBI taxonomy): Eukaryota > Viridiplantae > Streptophyta > Magnoliopsida > Myrtales > Myrtaceae > Melaleuca > Melaleuca alternifolia. The sequence goes on from JAGKPW010001647.1 coordinate 9,610, forward strand.
GGAGTTCGTCCTCTCTTGGTTGAATATAAAGAGGTCGTCTCCTCTTGGTCGAATCTAAGGAGTTCGTGGACTTGAAGTTCGTTTACACAGTAAGAGAAAGACAATTATAAAGAATGGGAATTAAATAAACTTTTTTAGATTCGATTTTTTATAATTGCATGTGGCCTTTTGGTCCAATCTAATGAAGTTCGTCCTCCCTTGGTTCAATCTAAGGAGTTCGTCTCTTTTTGGTCCAATCTCAGGGAGTTCGTCTCCTCTTGGTCCAATTTAAGGAGTTCGTTGCTTCTTGCTCCAATCTAATGGAGTTCGACCACTCTTGGTCCAATCTAAGGATTTCGTCTCCTCTTAGTGCAATCTAAGGGAGTTTGTCCACTCTTGGTCCAATCTAAGGAGTTCGTCGCTCTTGGTCCACTCTAAGGGAGGTCGTTATCTCTTTGTCCAATTTAGGAGTTCGTTCCTCTCTGGTACAATTTACAGGGAATTTCGTCTCCTCTTGTACGATCTAAGGCAGAGTTCGTCCATCTTGGTTCCCAATCTAAAGGAGTTGGGCTCTTCTTGGGCATGAAGGGAGTTGGTCCTCTTTCTTGGTCGAATCTAGGAGTTCATCTCCTCTTGGCGCATCTAAGGGTTATTCCTCTCTGGTCAATCTCAATGAAGTTCGTGTCCCTTGGTCCATTCTTAGGTAGTTCGTAGCATCTTGGGCAATTTAGGGAGTCTCCTCTTTGGTCCCATCTAAGGACGTCGTTTCCGTATGATGGATCTAAGGGTGTTCATCCTCTCTTGGTCCAATCTTAGGAGTTCGTCTCTTTTTGGTCCAATCTAACGGAGTTCGTTTCCTCTTGGTCCAATTTAAGAGAGTTCGTCTCCCCTTGGTCCTATCGAAGGGAGTTCGTCCCCTCTTGGTCCAATCTAAGGAGGTCGTCCCTTCTTCGTGCAATTTAAGGATGTTGGTCCTCTCATGGTCCACTCTAAGGAGTTCGTCTCCGCTTGGTGCAATCTAAGGGATTTCGTCCTCTCTCGATGCAATCTAAGGAGTTCGTCTCCTATTGTCCAATCTAAGGGAGTTCGTCCCTTCTTGGTCCAATCTAAGGCAGTTCGTTCTCTCTTGGTCCAATCTAAGGAGTTCATCTCATCTTGGTCCAATCTAAGGGAGTTCGTCCTCTCTTGATCCAATCTAAGAGTTCCTCCCCTCTTGCTCCAATCTAAGGGAGTTCATCCTCTCTTGGGCCAATTTGAGGGAGTTCGTCCAATCTTGGTCCAATCTAGGGGAGTTCGTCCTCTCTTGGTCGAATATAAAGAGGTCGTCTCCTCTTGGTCGAATCTAAGGAGTTCGTGGACTTGAAGTTCGTTTACACAGTAAGAGAAAGACAATTATAAAGAATGGGAATTAAATAAACTTTTTTAGATTCGATTTTTTATAATTGCATGTGGCCTTTTGGTCCAATCTAATGGAGTTCGTCCTCCCTTGGTTTAATCTAAGGAGTTCGTCTCTTTTTGGTCCAATCTAAGGGAGGTCGTCTCCTCTTGGTCCAATTTAACGAGTTCGTTGCTTCTTGCTCCAATCTAATGGAGTTCGACCACTCTTGGTCCAATCTAAGGATTTCGTCTCCTCTTAGTGCAATCTAAGGGAGTTTGTCCACTCTTGGTCCAATCTAAGGAGTTCGTCTCCTCTCGGTGTAATCTCAGGGAGTTCGTCTCCTGTTGTTCCATTCTTAGGTAGTTCGTCGCATCTTGGTTCAATCTAAGGAGTTCGTCTCTTTTTGGTCCAATCTAAGGGAGTTCGTCTCCTCTTGGTTCAATCTAAGGAGTTCGTCGCCTCTTGGTCCAATCTAGTGGAGTTCGTCCTTTCTTGGTCCAATCTAAGGAGTTTGTCTCCTCTTGGTCCAATCTAAGGAGTTCGTCTCCAATTGGTCCAATGTAAGGAGTTCGTCTCCTCTGGGTCCTTTCTTAGGTAGTTGGTTGCATTATGTTCCAATCTAAGAAGTTCTTCCTCTCTTGGTTCATTCTTAGGTAGTTCGTCGTAACTTGGTCCAATCTAAAGGAGTTCGTCCTCTCTTGGTCCAATCTAAGGAGTTCGTCTCCTGTTGGTCTAATCTAAGGGATTTAGTCCTCTCTTGGTCCAAACTAAGGAGTTCGTCGCCTCTTGGTCCAATCTAAGGGAGTTCGTCCTCTCTTGGTCCCAACTTTAAAGGGAGTTCCGCGCCTCTCTTGTACCCATTTAAGGGTGTTCGTCCCTTCTTGGTCCAATCTAAGGAGTTCGTCCCTTCTTGGTCTAATCTAAGGAGTTCGTCTCGTTTTGGTCCAATCTAAGGGAGTTCGTTCTCTCTTGGTCCAATCTTAGGAGTTCGTCGCTTCTTGGTGAAATCTAAGGGAGTTCGTCCAATCTTGGTCCAATCTAGGGGAGTTCGTCCTCTCTTGGTTGAATATAAAGAGGTCGTCTCCTCTTGGTCGAATCTAAGGAGTTCGTGGACTTGAAGTTCGTTTACACAGTAAGAGAAAGACAATTATAAAGAATGGGAATTAAATAAACTTTTTTAGATTCGATTTATTATAATTGCATGTGGCCTTTTGGTCCAATCTATTGGAGTTCGTCCTCCCTTGGTTCAATCTAAGGAGTTCGTCTCTTTTGGTCCATCTAAGAGAGTTCGTCTCCTTTTGGTCCCAATGTTAAGAGTTCTTTGCTCTTGCTCCAATCTAAGGATTTCGACCCCTCTTTGGTCCCATCTAAGGAGTTCGTCTCCTCTTGGTCCAATCTAAGGGAATTAAGTCTCTCTTTGTCCAAACTAGGATTTCGTCTCCGTCTTGGTCCAATCTAAGGGAGGTCGTTCTCTCTTGGTCCTATTTAAGGGATTTCGTCTCCTCTCTTGGTCCAATTTAAGGGATTTCGTCTCCTCTTGGTCCTATCTAAGGCAGTTCGTCCCCTCCTGGTCCAATCTAAGGAGTTTGTCTCTTCTTGGTGCAATTTAAGGGAGTTTGTCCTCTCTTGGTCGAATCTATGGAGTTCATCTCTTCTTGGTGCAATCTAAGGGAGTTATTCCTCTCTTGGTCCAATCTAAGGAGTTCGTCTCCACTTGGTCCATTCTTAGGTAGTTCGTCGCATCTTGGTCCAATTTAAGGGAGTTCATCCTCTCTTGGTCCAATTTAAGGAGTTCGTTTCCTCATGGTGCAATCTAAGGGTGTTCATCCTCTCTTGGTCCAATCTTAGGAGTTCGTCTCTTTTTGGTCCAATCTAACGGAGTTCGTTTCCTCTTGGTCCAATTTAAGAGAGTTCGTCTCCCCTTGGTCCTATCGAAGGGAGTTCGTCCCCTCTTGGTCCAATCTAAGGAGGTCGTCCCTTCTTCGTGCAATTTAAGGATGTTGGTCCTCTCATGGTCCACTCTAAGGAGTTCGTCTCCGCTTGGTGCAATCTAAGGGATTTCGTCCTCTCTCGATGCAATCTAAGGAGTTCGTCTCCTATTGTCCAATCTAAGGGAGTTCGTCCCTTCTTGGTCCAATCTAAGGCAGTTCGTTCTCTCTTGGTCCAATCTAAGGAGTTCATCTCATCTTGGTCCAATCTAAGGGAGTTCGTCCTCTCTTGATCCAATCTAAGGAGTTCCTCCCCTCTTGCTCCAATCTAAGGGAGTTCATCCTCTCTTGGGCCAATTTGAGGGAGTTCTTCCAATCTTGGTCCAATCTAGGGGAGTTCGTCCTCTCTTGGTCGAACATAAAGAGGTCGTCTCCTCTTGGTCGAATCTAAGGAGTTCGTGGACTTGAAGTTCCTTTACACATTAAGAGAAAGACAATTATAAAGAATGGGAATTAAATAAACTTTTTAGATTCGATTTTTTATAATTGCATGTGGCCTTTTGGTCCAATCTAATGGAGTTCGTCCTCCCCTTGTTCAATCTAAGGAGTTCGTCTCTTTTTGGTCCAATCTAAGGGAGTTCGTCTCCTCTTGGTCCAATTTAAGGAGTTCGTTGCTTCTTGCTCCAATCTAATGGAGTTCGACCACTCTTGGTCCAATCTAAGGATTTCGTCTCCTCTTAGTGCAATCTAAGGGAGTTGGTCCACTCTTGGTCCAAGCTAAGGAGTTCGTCTCCTCTCGGTCCAATCTCAGGGAGTTCGTCTCCTGTTGTTCCATTCTTAGGTAGTTCGTCGCATCTTGGTTCAATCTAAGGAGTTCGTCTCTTTTTGGTCCAATCAAAGGAAGTTCGTCTCCTCTTGGTTCATTCTAAGGAGTTCGTCGCCTCTTGGTCCAATCTAGTGGAGATCGTCCTTTCTTGGTCCAATCTAAGGAGTTTGTCTCCTCTTGGTCCAATCTAAGGAGTTCGTCTCCAATTGGTCCAACGTAAGGAGTTCGTCTCCTCTTGGTCCTTTCTTAGGTAGTTGGTTGCATTATGTTCCAATCTAAGCAGTTCGTCCTCTCTTGGTTCATGCTTAGGTAGTTCGTCGCAACTTGGTCCAATCTAAAGGAGTTCGTCCTCTCTTGGTCCAATCTAAGGAGTTCGTCTCCTGTTGGTCTAATCTAAGGGATTTAGTCCTCTCTTGGTCCAAACTAAGGAGTTCGTCGCCTCTTGGTCCAATCTAAGGGAGGTCGTTCTCTCTTGGTCCAATTTAAGGGAGTTCGTCTCCTCTCTTGGTACAATTTAAGGGAATTCGTCTCCTCTTGGTCTAATCTAAGGGAGTTCGTCCTCTCTTGGTCCAATCTAAGGAGTTTTGTCTCTTTTGGTGCCATTGAAGGAGTTCGTCTCCTCTTGGTATCATCAAGGTCGTTTTTTTTTTCTCGCCTCTTTCGTCCAATCTAATGGAGTACGTCCTTTCTTGGTCCAATCTATGGAGTTCGTCTCCCCTTGGTCCAATCTATGGAGTTCGTCTCCCCTTGGTCCAATCTAAGGAGTTCGTCTCCCCTTGGTCCAATCTAAGGAGTTTGTCTCCTCTTGGTGCATTCTTAGGTAGTTCGTCGCATCTTGGTCCAATCTAAGAGAGTTCGTCTTCTCTTGGTCCAATCTAAGGAGTTCGTCTCCCCTTGGTCCAATCTAAGGGATATAGTGCTCTCTTGGTCCAAACTAAGGAGTTCGTCACCTCTTGGTCTAATCTAAGGGAGGTCGTTCTCTCTTGGTCCAATTTAAGGGAGTTCGTGTCCTCTTGGTCCAATCTAAGGGAGTTCGTCCCCTCTTGGTCCAATCTAAGGGAGTTCATCCTCTCTTGGTCCAATCTAAGGAGTTCGTCTGCTCTTGGTCCAATCTAAGGGATATAGTGCTCTCTTGGTCCAAACTAAGGAGTTCGTCACCTCTTGGTCCAATCTAAGGGAGGTCGTTCTCTCTTGGTCCTATTT
>JAGKPW010001653.1:0-12386 GCA_019926035.1 Melaleuca alternifolia
TCTTCGTCCAATCTAAGGAGTCCGTCTCCTTTTGGCACAATCTTAGGAAGTTCGTCTCCTGTTGGTCCAATATAAGGTATTCGTCTCTTTTTGGTCCAATATTAGGAAGTTCGTCTCCTCTTGGTCCAATCTAAGGAGTTCGTCTCTTTTTGGTCCAATCATAGGAAGTTCGTCTACTCTTGGTCCAATCTAAGGATTTCATCTCCTTTTGGTACAATCTAGGCAAGTTGGTCTCCTCTTGGTCCAATCTAAGGAGTTCGTCTCCTTTTCGTCCAATTTTTGGAAGTTCGTCTCCTCTTGGTCGAATATAAGGAGTTCGTCTCTTTTTGGTCCAAACTTAGGATGTTCGTCTCATATTGGTCTAATCTTAGGAAGTTCGTCTCTTCTTGATCCAATCGAAGGAGTCCGTCTCCATTTGGTCCAATCTTAGGAAGTTCGTCTCCTCATGGTCCAATAAAAGGAGTTCGTCTCTTTTTGGTCCAATCTTACGAAATTCGTCTCCTCTTGGTCCAATCTAGGGAGTCCGTCTCCTTTTGGCACAATCTTAGGAAGTTCGTCTCCTGTTGGTCCAATATAAGGTGTTCGTCTCTTTTTGGTCAAATATTAGGAAGTTCGTCTCCTCTTGGTCCAATCTAAGGAGTTCCTCTCTTTTTGGTCCAATCATAGGAAGTTCGTCTCCTCTTGGTCGAAGTTCGTCTACTCTTGGTCCAATCTAAGGATTTCATCTCCTTTTGGTACAATCTAGGCAAGTTGGTCTCCTCTTGGTCCAATCTAAGGAGTTCGTCTCCTTTTCGTCCAATTTTTGGAAGTTCATCTCCTCTTGGTCGAATATAAGGAGTTCGTCTCTTTTTGGTCCAATCTTAGGATGTTCGTCTCCTCTCGGTCCAATCTACGGAGTTCGTCTCTTTATGGTCCAATCTTAGGAAGTTCGTCTCCTTTTGGTCCAATCTAAGGAGTTCGTCTCCTTTTGGCCCAATCTTTGGATGTTCGTTTACTCTTGGTCCAATCTAATGATTTCATCTCCTTTTGGTACGATCTAGCCAAGTTGGTCTCTTCTTGGTCCAATCTAAGGAGTTCTTCGCTTTTTGGTCCAATATAAGGTCTTCGTCTCTTTTTGGTCCAATCTTAGGAAATTCGTCTCCTCTTGGTCCAATCTAAGGAGTTCGTCTCCTTTTGATCCAATCTTTCGAAGTTCATCTACTCTTGGTCCAATCTAAGGATTATGTCTCCTTTTGGTCCAATCTAGCGAAGTTGGTCTCCTCTTGGTCCTATCTAAGGAGTTCGTCTCCTGTTGGTCCAATCTTAGGAAGTTCATCTCCTCTTGGTCCAATATAAGGAGTTCGTCTCTTTTTGGTCCAATCTTAGGAAGTTCGTCCCCTCTTGGTCCAATCTAAGGAGTCCGTCTCCTTTTGGCATAATCTTAGGAAGTTCGTCTCCTCTTGGTCCAATATATGGAGTTCGTCTCTTTTTGGTCCAATCTTAGGATGTTCGTCTCCTCTTGGTCCAATCTAAGGAGTTCGTCTCTTTTTGGTCTAATCTTAGGAAGTTCGTCTCCTCTTGGTCCAATCTAAGGAGTTCATCTCCTTTTGACCCAGTCTTTGGAAGGTCGTCTACTCTTGATCCATTCTAAGGATTTCATCTACTTTTGGTACAATCTAGCCAAGTTGGTCTCTTCTTGGTCCTATCTAAGGAGTTCGTCTCCTGTTGGTCCAACCTTAGGAAGTTCGTCTCCTCTTGGTCCAATATAAGGAGTTGGTCTCTTTTTGGACCAATCTTAGGAAGTTCGTCCCCTCTTGGTCCAATCTAAGGAGTCCGTCTCCTTTTGGCACAATCTTAGGAAGTTCGTCTCCTCTTGGTCCAATATATGGAGTTCGTCTCTTTTCGGTCCAATCTTAGGATGTTCGTCTCCTCTTGGTCCAATCTAAGGAGTTCGTCTCCTGTTGGTCCAATCTTAGGAAGTTCGTCTCCTCTTGGTCCAATATAAGGAGTTCGTCTCATTTTGGTCCAATCTTTGGAAGTTCGACTCCTCATGGTCCAATCTAAGGAGTCCGTCTCCTTTTGGCACAATCTTAGGAAGTTCGTCTCCTCTTGGTCCAATATATGGAGTTCGTCTCTTTTCGGTCCAATCTTAGGATGTTCGTCTCCTCTTGGTCCAATCTAAGGAGTTCGTCTCCTGTTGGTCCAATCTTAGGAAGTTCGTCTCCTCTTGGTCCAATATAAGGAGTTCGTCTCATTTTGGTCCAATCTTAGGAAGTTCGACTCCTCATGGTCCAATCTAAGGAGTCCGTCTCCTTTTGGCACAATCTTAGGAAGTTCGTCTCCTCTTGGTCCAATATATGGAGTTCGTCTCTCCTTTTCTTTCGGGGTCAATCTAGTTGTTCGTCTCGCCTCTTTGGTCCAATCAAGGAGTTTCGTCCCTGTTGTCCCATCTTAGAAGTTCGTCTCCTCTTGGTCCAATATAATGATTTCGTCCTCATTTTGGTCCAATCTTAGGAAGTTCGATCCTCATGTTCCAACTAAGGATTTTCTCTCCTTTTTGTCCAATCTTGTTTTTTTTGTTAAGGAAAGTTTTCGTCTTCCCCCTCGATCCAATCTTGGTGAATCCCCTCTCCTTTTGATCTAATCTGTGGATTTGTTGTTTCTCCTCTTGGTCCAATCTAGAGGATTCCGTCTCCATTTGGCCAATCATAGTTAAGTCATTTCTGTGCTCTGGTTGAATCTAAGAATATCTTGTCCTTTTGGTCAATTCTTAGGGCGTTCGTCTCCTCTTGGTCCAATGTAAGGATTTCATCTCCTTTTGGTACAATCTAGCCAAGTTGGTCTCCTCTTGGTCCAATCTAAGGAGTTCGTCTCCTGTTGGTCCAATCTTAGGAAGTTCGTCTCCTCTTGGTCCAATATAAGGAGTTCGTCTCATTTTGGTCAAATCTTAGGAAGTTCGACTCCTCATGGTCCAATCTAAGGAGTTCGTCTCCTTTTTGTCCAATCTTAGAAAGTTCGTCTTCCCTCGGTCCAATCTAGGGAATCCCTCTCCTTTTGATCTAATCTGTGGATGTTTTTCTCCTCTTGGTCCAATCTAAGGAGTTCGTCTCAATTTGGTCCAATCTTAGTAAGTTTGTCTCCTCATGGTTGAATCTAAGAAGTTCGTGTCCTTTTAGTCCAATCTTGGGATGTTCGTCTCCTCTTGGTCCAATCTAAGGAGTTCGTCTCCTTTGATTGCAATCGAACCAAGATCGTCCCCATTTGGTCCAATTTTAGGAAGTTTGTCTCCTCATGGTCGAATCTAAGAAGTTCGTCTCCTTTTAGTCCAATCTTGGGAAGTTCGTCTCCTCTTGGCCCAATATGAGGAGTTCATCTCCTTTGAGTGCAATCTAACCTAGATCGTCTCCTCTTAGTCCAATCGAAGGAGGTCGTCTCCTCTTGGTCCAATATAAGGAATTCGTCTCTTTTTGGTCCAATCTTAGGAAGTTCATCTCCTCTTGGTCCAATCTAAGGAGTTCGTCTTTTTTTGGTCCAATCTTTGGTAATTCGTCTACTCTTGGTGCAATCTAAGGATTTCGTCTCCTTTTGGTCCAATCTAGCCAAGTTGGTCTCCTCTTGGACCAATCTAAGGAGTTCTTCTCCTCCTGGTCCAATATAAGGAGTTCGTCTCTTTTTGGTCCAATCTTAGGTAGTTCGTTTCCTTTTGGTCCAATCTTTGGAAGTTCGTCTACTCTTGGTCCAATCTAAGGATTTCGTCTCCTTTTGGTCCAATCTAACCAAGTTGGTCTCCTCTTGGTCCAATCTAAGGATTTCGGCTCCTTTTAGTCCAATCTTTGGAAATTCGTCTCCTTGGTCCAATCTACGGAGTTCGTCTCCTTTGATGCAATCTGAACCAAGATCGGTCTTCTCGTTGGTCCAATTCTAAGGAATTCGTCGTCCTTTTGTTGCATCTTTGGAAGTTCGTCTACTCTTGTCCAATCTAGGATTTTTCGTCTCCTTTTTGGTACAATATAACCAAGTTTGTCTCCTCTTGGTCCTATCTAAAGAGTTCGTCTCCTTTTGGTCCAATTTTAGGAAGTTCGTCTCCTATTTGTCCAATCCAAGCAGTTCGACTCGTTTTGGTCTAATCTGAGGAAGTTCATCTCCTCATAGTCCAATCTAAGGAGTTCGTCTCCTTTTTGTCCAATCTTGGGAAGTTCGTCTCCTCTTGGTCCAATCTAAGGAGTTCGTCTCCTTTGAGTGCAATCTAACCAAGATCGTCTCCTCATGGTCCAATCTAAGGAGTTCGTCTCCTTTTGGTCCAATCTTAGGAAGGTCGTCTCCTCATGGTCCAATCTAAGGAGTTCGTCTCTTTTTTGTCCAATCTTAGGAAGTTCGTCTCCCCTCGGACCAAACTAAGGAGTTCGTCTCCTTTTGGTCTAATCTGTGGCTATTCGTCTCCTCTTGGTCCAATCTAAGGAGTTCGTCTCCTCATGGTCCCTCTTAGAAGTTCGCTCCTCATGGCTCAATATCAGGATTTCGTCTCCTTTTGGTCCAATCTAGCCAAGTTGGTCACCTCTTGGTCCAATCTAAGGAGTTCGTCTCCTGTTGGTCCAATCTTAGGAAGTTCGTCTCCTCTTGGTCCTATCTAAGGAGTTCGTCTCCTCTTGGTCTAATCTTAGGATTTCGTCTCCTCGTGGTCTAATCTAAGGAGTTCGTCTCTTTTTGGTCCAATCTTAGGAAGTTCGTCTCCTCTCGGTCCAATCTAAGGAATTCGTCTCCTCTTGGTCTAATCTTAGGATCTTCGTCTCCACGTGGTCTAATCTAAGGAGTTCGTCTCCTGTTGGTCCAATCTTAGGAAGTTCGTCTCCTCTTGGTCCACTATAAGGAGTTCGTCTCTTTTTGGTCCAATCTTAGGAAGTTCGTCTACTCTTAGTCCAATCTAAGGATTTCGTCTCCTTTTGGTCCAATATAGCCAAGTTGGTCCCCTCTTGGTCCAATCTAAGGAGTTCGTCTCTTTTTGGTCCAATCTTAGGAAGTTCGTCTCCTCTTGGTCCAATCTGAGGAGTTCGTCTCATTTTGGTCCAATCTTAGGAATTTCGTCTCCTCTTGGTCCAATCTAAGGAGTTCGTCTCCTTTTGGTCCAATCTTTGGAAGTTCGTCTCCTCTTGGTCTAATCTAAGGGGTTCATCTCCTCTTGGTCCTATCTAAGGAGTTCCTCCTCTGGGTCCATCTAATGAGTTCATCATCTTTTTGGCCCCAATCTTAGGGAATTCGTCTCATCTTGGTCCAATCTAAGAGTTCCTCTCTTTTTGGTCCAATCTTAGGAAGTTCATCTCCTCCTTGGTCCCAATCTAAGGAGTTCTTCCTCCTTTGGTCTCATCTTTGAGTTCATCTACTCATGGTCCAATCTAAGGATTTCGTCTCCTTTTTGTCCAATCTAGCCATGTTGGTCTCCTCTTGGTCCAATCTAAGGAGTTCGTCTCCTGTTGGCCCTATCTTAGGAAGTTCGTCTCCCCTTGGTCCAAACTAAGTAATTCTTCTCGTTTTGCTCTAATCTGAGGAAGTTTGTCTCCTCTTGGTCCAATGTAAGGAGTTCGTCTCCATTTGGTCCAATCTTAGGAAGTTCCTCTCCTCTTGTTCCAATCTAAGGAGTTCGTCTCCTCTTGGTTTAATATTAGGAAGTTCTTCTCCTCTTGGTCCAATCTAAGGAGTTCGTCTCCATTTGGTCCAATCTTAGGAAATTCGTCTCCTCTTGGTCTAATCTAAGGAGTTCATGTCTTTTTGGTCCAATCTTCGGAAGTTCGTCTCGTCTTGGTCTAATATAAGGATTTCTTCTCCTTTTGCTCAAATCTAGCGAAGTTGGCCTCCTCTTGGTCTAATCTAAGGAGTTTGTCTCCATTTAGCCCAATTTTAGGATGTTCGTCTCCTCTTGGTCCAATATAAGGTGTTCGTCTCTATTTGGTCCAATCTTAGGAAAGTCCTCTCTTCTTGGTCCAATTTAAGGAGTTCGTCTCCTTTTGGTCCAATCTTTGGAAGTTCATCTACTCATGGTCTAATCTAAGGATTTCGTCTCCTTTTGGTCCAATCTAGCCAAGTTGGTCTCCTCTTGGTCCAATCTAAGGAGTTCGTCTCCTGTTGGCCCAATCTTAGGAAATTCATCTCCCCTTGGTCCAATCTTAGGAATTCTTCTCGTTTTGGTCTAATCTGGGGAAGTTTGTCTCCTCTTGGTCCAATCTAAGGAGTTCGTCTCCATTTGGTGCAATCTTAGGAAGTTCCTCTCCTCTTGGTCCAATCTAAGGAGTTCGTCTCCTCTTGGTTTAATATTAGGAAGTTCGTCTCCTCTTGGTCCAATCTAAGGAGTTCGTCTCCATTTGGTCCAATCATAGGAAGTTTGTCTCCTCATGGTCCAAATATAATGAGTTCGTCTCTTTTTGGGCCAATCTAGAAATTTCTCCTAATTGGTCCAATCTAAAGGAGTTCGTCTCCTTTTGGCCCAATCTATGAAGTTTGTCTCCTCCGTGGTCACATATAAGGAGTTCTTCTCCTTTTGGTCCAATCATAGGAAGTTCGTCTCCTCTTGGTCCAATCTAGGCTTTCGTCCTTTTTTGGTCCAAATCTTCGCAAGTTTTCGTCGCGTCTTTCTCTCAATATAAGATTTCGTCTCCTTTGGCCATTGGCGAAGTTGGTGTCCTCTTGGTCCAATCTAAGGAGTTCGTCTCCTTTTGGTCCAATCTTAGGAAGTTCGTCTCCTCTTGGTCCAATATAAGGAGTACGTCTCTTTTTGGTCCAATCTAAGGAAATTCGTCTCCTCTTGGCCCAATCCAAGGAGTTTGTCTCCTTTTGGTCCAATCTTTGGAAGTTCGTCTACTCTTGGTCCAATCTAAGGATTTCGTCTCCTTTTGGTCCAATCTAGCCAAGTTGGTCTCCTAATGGACCAATCTAAGGAGCTTGCCTCCTGTTGGTCCAAACTTAGGAAGTTCGTCTCCTCTTGGTCCAATATAAGGAGTTCGTCTCTTTTTGGTCCAATCTTAGGCAGTTCGTCTCCTCATGGTCCAATCTAAGGAGTTCGTCTCCTTTTGGTCTAATCTGTGGATGTTTGACTCCTCTTGGTCCAATCTAAGCAGTGCGTCTCCTCTTGGTCTAATCTTAGGATCTTCGTCTCCTCATGGTCTAATCTAAGGAGTTCGTCTCTTTTTGGTCCAATCTTAGGACGATCGTCTCCTCTTGGTCCAATCTAAGGAGTTCGTCTCTTTGTGGCCCAATCTTAGGAAGTTCGTCTCATCTTGGTCCAATCTAAGGAGTTCCTCTCTTTTTTTTTTTTGGTCCAATCTTAGGGAAGTTCATCTCCCTGGGTCCAATCTAAGTAGTTCGTCTCCTTTTGGTCCAATCTTTGGAGTTCCTCTACTCGTGGCCAATCTAATTTTCGTCTCCTTTTTGGTCATGCTGCAGCCAAGTTGGTCTCCTCTTGTCCAATCTATGAGTTTTCTTCTCCTGTTTGGCCCCTATCTTAGGAATTTCGTCTCCCCTTGGTCCAACTAAGTAATTCTTCTCGTTTTGGTCTAATCGAGGAGTTCGTCACCTCTTGGTCCAATCTAAGGGAGTTCGTCCTCTACTGGTTCAATCTAAGGAGTTCGTCTCCTCTTGGTCCAATCTAAGGAGTTCGTCTCCTCTTGGTTTAATATTAGGAAGTTCGTCTCCTCTTGGTCCAATCTAAGGAGTTCGTCTCCTTTTGGTCCAATCTTAGGAAGTTCGTCTCTTCTTGGTCCCATCTAAGGAGTTCTACTCCTGTGAGTGAAATCTAACCAAGATCGCCTCCTCTTGGTCCAATCTAAGGAGTTCGTCTTCATTTGGTCCAATCTTAGGAAATTCGTCTCCTCTTGGTCCAATCTAAGCAGTGCGTCTCCTCTTGGTCTAATCTTAGGATCTCGTCTCCTCGTGGTCTAATCTAAGGAGGTCGTCTCTTTTTGGTCCAATCTTAGGAAGTTCGTCTCCTCTTGGTCGAATATAAGGAGTTCGTCTCTTTTTGGTCCAATCTTAAGATGTTCGTCTCCTTTTGGTCCAATCTAAGGAGTTCGTCTCTTTATGGTCCAATCTTAGGAAGTTCGTCTCCTTTTGGTCCAATCTAAGGAGTTCGTCTCCTTTTGGCCCAATCTTTGGATGTTCGTTTACTCTTGGTCCAATCTAATGATTTCATCTCCTTTTGGCACAATCTTAGGAAGTTCGTCTCCTCTTGGTCCAATATATGGAGTTCGTCTCTTTTCGGTCCAATCTTAGGATGTTCGTCTCCTCTTGGTCCAATCTAAGGAGTTCGTCTCCTGTTGGTCCAATCTTAGGAAGTTCGTCTCCCTCCTCTTGGTCATATAAGAGTTCGTCTCATTTTGGTCCAATCTTAGGCAAGTTCTGACTCCTCATGTTCCAATCTAAGGAGTTCGTCTCCTTTTTGTCCAATCTTAGGAAGTTCGTCTTCCCTCGATCCAATCTAGGGAATCCCTCTCCTTTTGATCTAATCTGTGGATGTTTTTCTCCTCTTGGTCCAATCTAAGGAGTTCGTCTCCATTTGGTCCAATCATAGTAAGTTTGTCTGCTCATGGTTGAATCTAAGAAGTTCGTGTCCTTTTGGTCCAATCTTAGGGAGTTCGTCTCCTCTTGGTCCAATGTAAGGAGTTCGTCTCCTTTGATTGTAATCTAACCAAGATCGTCTCCTCTTGGTCCAATCTAAGAAGTTCGTCTCCTGTTGGTCCAATCTTAGGAAGTTCGTCTCCTCTTGGTCCAATATAAGGAGTTCGTCTCATTTTGGTCAAATCTTAGGAAGTTCGACTCCTCATGGTCCAATCTAAGGAGTTCGTCTCCTTTTTGTCCAATCTTAGAAAGTTCGTCTTCCCTCGGTCCAATCTAGGGAATCCCTCTCCTTTTGATCTAATCTGTGGTTGTTTTTCTCCTCTTGGTCCAATCTAAGGAGTTCGTCTCCATTTGGTCCAATCTTAGTAAGTTTGTCTCCTCATGGTTGAATCTAAGAAGTTCGTGTCCTTTTAGTCCAATCTTGGGAAGTTCGTCTCCTCTTGGTCCAATCTAAGGAGTTCGTCTCCTTTGATTGCAATTTAACCAAGATCGTCCCCATTTGGTCCAATTTTAGGAAGTTTGTCTCCTCATGGTCGAATCTAAGAAGTTCGTCTCCTTTTAGTCCAATCTTGGGAAGTTCGTCTTTTCTTGGCCCAATATGAGGAGTTCGTCTCCTTTGAGTGCAATCTAACCTAGATCGTCTCCTCTTGGTCCAATCTAAGGAGGTCGTCTCCTCTTGGTCCAATATAAGGAGTTCGTCTCTTTTTGGTCCAATCTTAGGAAGTTCATATCCTCTTGGTCCAATCTAAGGAGTTCGTCTTTTTTTGGTCCAATCTTTGGTAATTCGTCTACTCTTGGTGCAATCTAAGGATTTCGTCTCCTTTTGGTCCAATCTAGCCAAGTTGGTCTCCTCTTGGACCAATCTAAGGAGTTCTTCTCCTCCTGGTCCAATATAAGAGTTCGTCTCTTTTGGTCCAAGCTTAGGTATTCGTTTCCTTTGGTCCAATCTTTGGGAAGTTCGTCTACTCGTAGGTCCCCAATCTAAGGATTTCGTCTCCTTTTGGTCCAATCTAACCAAGTTGGGCTCCTCTTGGTCCAATCTAAGGATTTCGGCTCCTTTTAGTCCAATCTTTGGAAATTCGTCTCCTTGGTCCAATCTACGGAGTTCGTCTCCTTTGAGTGCAATCTGACCAAGATCGTCTTCTCTTGGTCCAATCTAAGGAATTCGTCTCCTTTTGTTGCAATCTTTGGAAGTTCGTCTACTCTTGGTCCAATCTAATGATTTCGTCTCCTTTTGGTACAATATAACCAAGTTTGTCTCCTCTTGGTCCTATGTAAGGAGTTCGTCTCCCTTTGGTCCAATTTTAGGAAGTTCGTCTCCTATTTGTCCAATCCAAGCAGTTCGACTCGTTTTGGTCTAATCTGAGGAAGTTCATCTCCTCATAGTCCAATCTAAGGAGTTCGTCTCCTTTTTGTCCAATCTTGGGAAGTTCGTCTCCTCTTGGTCCAATCTAAGGAGTTCGTCTCCTTTGAGTGCAATCTAACCAATATCGTCTCCTCTTGGTCTAATCAAAGGAGTTCGTCTCCTTTGAGTGCAATCTAATGAAGATCGTCTCCCCTCGTCCACTCTAATGAATTCGTCTCCTTGGTCTAATCTGGGAGTTCGGCTCCTCTGGTCCATCTAAGGAGTTTTCGCTCTCATGGTCCAATCTTAGGAAGTTCGTCTCCTCATGGTCCAATATAAGGAGTTCGTCTCTTTTTGGTCCAATCTTAGGAAATTTGTCTCCTCTTGGTCCAATCTAAGGAGTTCGTCTTCATTTGGTCCAATCTTAGGAAGTTCGTCTCCTCTTGGTCCTATCTAAGGAGTTCGTCTCTTCTTGAGCTAATCTTAGGATCTTCGTCTCCTCGTGGTCTAATCTAAGGAGTTCGTCTCTTTTTGGTCCAATCTTAGGAAGTTCGTCTCCTCTTGGTCCAATCTTAGGAAGTTCGTCTCCTCTTGGTCCAATATAAGGAGTTCGTCTCATTTTGGTCCAATCTTAGGAAGTTCGACTCCTCATGGTCCAATCTAAGGAGTTCGTCTCCTTTTTGTCCAATCTTAGGAAGTTCGTCTTCCCTCGATCCAATCTAGGGAATCCCTCTCCTTTTGATCTAATCTGTGGATGTTTTTCTCCTCTTGGTCCAATCTAAGGAGTTCGTCTCCATTTGGTCCAATCATAGTAAGTTTGTCTGCTCATGGTTGAATCTAAGAAGTTCGTGTCCTTTTGGTCCAATCTTAGGGAGTTCGTCTCCTCTTGGTCCAATGTAAGGATTTCGTCTCCTTTGATTGCAATCTAACCAAGATCGTCTCCTCTTGGTCCAATCTAAGAGTTCGTCTCCTGTTGTTCCCATCTAGGAATTTCGTCCCTCCTCCTTTTTTGGTCCATATAAGAGTTCGTCTCTTTTGGTCCAATTCTTGAAGTTCGACTCCTCAAGTCAATCTAATGATTTCGTCTCCTTTTTGTCCAATCTTAGAAGTTCGTCTTCCCTCCGTCCAATCTAGGAATCCCCTCTCCTTTTGACTAATCCTGTGGATGTTTTTTCTCCTCTTGGTCCAATCTAAGGAGTTCGTCTCCATTTGGTCCAATCTTAGTAAGTTTGTCTCCTCATGGTTGAATCTAAGAAGTTCGTGTCCTTTTAGTCCAATCTTGGGATGTTCGTCTCCTCTTGGTCCAATCTAAGGAGTTCGTCTCCTTTGATTGCAATCGAACCAAGATCGTCCCCATTTGGTCCAATTTTAGGAAGTTTGTCTCCTCATGGTCGAATCTAAGAAGTTCGTCTCCTTTTAGTCCAATCTTGGGAAGTTCGTCTCCTCTTGGCCCAATATGAGGAGTTCATCTCCTTTGAGTGCAATCTAACCTAGATCGTCTCCTCTTAGTCCAATCGAAGGAGGTCGTCTCCTCTTGGTCCAATATAAGGAATTCGTCTCTTTTTGGTCCAATCTTAGGAAGTTCATCTCCTCTTGGTCCAATCTAAGGAGTTCGTCTCCTTTTTGTCCAATCTTTGGAAGTTCCTGTACTCTTGGTCCAATCTAACATTTCGTCTCCTTTTGGTCCAATCTAGCCAAGTTGGTCTCCTCTTGGACCAATCTAAGGAGTTCTTCTCCTCCTGGTCCAATATAAGGAGTTCGTCTCTTTTTGGTCCAATCTTAGGTAGTTCGTTTCCTTTTGGTCCAATCTTTGGAAGTTTGTCTACTCTTGGTCCAATCTAAGGATTTCGTCTCCTTTTGGTCCAATCTAACCAAGTTGGTCTCCTCTTGGTCCAATCTAAGGATTTCGGCTCCTTTTAGTCCAATCTTTGGAAGTTGGTCTCCTTGGTCCAATCTACGGAGTTCGTCTCCTCTTAGTGCAATCTGACCAATATCGTCTTCTCTTGGTCCAATCTAAGGAATTCGTCTCCTTTTGTTGCAATCTTTGGAAGTTCGTCTACTCTTGGTCCAATCTAAGGATTTTGTCTCCTTTTGGTACAATATAACCAAGTTTGTCTCCTCCTGGTCCTATGTAAGGAGTTCGTCTCCCTTTGGTCCAATTTTAGGAAGTTCGTCTCCTATTTGTCCAATCCAAGCAGGTCGACTCGTTTTGGTCTAATCTGAGGAAGTTCGTCTCCTCATAGTCCAATCTAAGGAGTTCGTCTCCTTTTAGTCCAATCTTGGGAAGTTCGCCTCCTCTTGGTCCAGTCCAAGGAGTTCGTCTCCTTTGAGTGCAATCTAACCAAGATCGTCTCCTCTTGGTCCAATCTAAGGAGTTCGTCTCCTTTTGGTCCAATCTTAGGAGGTTCGTCTCCTCTTGGTCAAATTTAAGGAGCTCGTCTCCTTTTGGTCCAATCTAACC
>JAGKPW010001662.1:0-19512 GCA_019926035.1 Melaleuca alternifolia
ACCAAGTTTGTTTACTCTTGGTCCAATCTAACCGAGTTCGTCTCCTTTTGGTCTAATCTAAGGGAGTTCGTCTCCTTTTGGTACAATCTAACCGAGTTCGTCTCCTCTGGGTCTAATCTAAGGAAGTTCGTCTCCTTTTGGTCCAATCTAACCGAGTTCGTCTCCTTTTTATTCTTATCTAAGGGAGTTCATCTCCTCTTGGTCCAACCTAAGTGAGTTCGTCTCCTCTTGGTCCAATCTAAGGGTGTCCGTCACCTCTTTGTCCAATTTAAGGAGTTGGTCTCCTCTTGGTCCAATCTAACCAAGTTCGCCTCCTCTTAGTCCAACCTAAGGAGTTCGTCTCCTCTTGGTCCAATCTAAGGGAGTTCGTCTCCTCTTTGTCCAATCTAAGGTAGTTGGTCTCCCCTTGGTCCAATCTAAGGGAGTTTGTCCCCTCTTTGTTCAATCTAAGCTAGTTGGTCTCCTCTTGGTCCAATCTAAGGAATTGGTTTCCTCTTGGACCAATCTAAGGAGTTCATCTCCTCTTTGTCCAATCTAAGATAGTTCGTCTCCTCTTGGTCCAATCTAGGGGATTTTGTCCCCTCTTTCTCCTATCTAAGGTAGTTGGTCTCCTCTTGGTCCAATCTAAGAAATTGGTCTCCTCTGGGACCAATCTAAGGAGTTCGTCTCGTCATGTCCAATCTAAGTGAGTTCGCCTCCTCTAGGTCCAATATAAGGGAGTTGGTCTCTTCTTGGTCCAATCTAAGGAGTTGGTATCCTCTTGGTCTAATCTTAGGGAGTTCGTCTCCTCTTGGTCCAATCTAAGGGTGTTGTTCGCCTATTGGTCCAATCTAAGGGAGTTGGTAACCTCTTGGCCCAATCTAAGGAGTTCGTCTCCTCATGATCCAATCATGGGGAGTTCGTCTCCTTTTGGTCCAATCTAAGGAGTTCGTCTCCTCTTTGTCCAATCTATGGGAGTTTAGCTCCTCCTGGTCTAATCTAAGGAGGTCGGCTCCTCTTGGTCGAATCTATGTAAATTCGGCTCCTCTTTCTCGAATATAATGTAATTTGTCTCATCTTGGTCCAATCGAAGGAGTTCGCCTCCTTTTAGACAATCTAAGGAGTTCGGCTCTTCTTGGTCCAATCTAAGGGAGTTCGTCCACTATTGGTCCAATCTAAGGAGTTCGTCTCCTCTTGAACCAATCTATGGGAGTTTATCTCTTCTTCGTCCAATCTAAGGAGTTCGTCTCCTCTCGGTGCAATCTCACGGAGTTCGTCTCCTTTTGGCCTAATCTAAGGCATTCGTCTCCTCATGATCCAATCTTGGGGAGGTCATCCCCTTTCGGTCCAATCTAAGGAGTTCGTTTTCTGTTTGTCCAATCTAAGGGAGTTCGGCTCTTCTTGGGCCAATCTAAGGGAGTTCGTCTCCTCATGGTCCAATCTAAGGGATTTCATCACCTCTTTGTCCAATCTAAGGAGTTCGTCTGCTATTTGTCCAATGTAAGCGAGTTCATCTCCTGTTAGTCCAATCTAAGTGAGTTGGTCTCCTCTTGGTCTAATCTAAGGAGTTGGTCTCCTCTTGGTCCAATCTAACCAAGTTCGCCTCCTCTTGGTCCAACCTAAGGAGTTCGTCTCCTCTTGGTCCAATACAAGTGAGTTCGTCTCCTCTGCATCAAATCTAAGGGAGTTGGCCTTGTCTTGGTCCAATCTAAGGATTTCGTCCCATCTTTGTCCAATCTAAGGGGGTCGATCTCCTCTTGGTCCAATCTATGGGAGTTCGTGTCCCATTAGTCCAATCTAAGGGAGTTGGTCTGCTCCTGGTCCTATCTAAGGAGTTCGTCTCATCTTCGTCCAATCTAAGCGAGTTCGTCTCCTCTTGGTCCAATCTAAGGGAGTTCGTCTCTTCTTGGGCCAATCTAAGGGAGTTCGTCTCCTCATGGTCCAATCTAAGGGAGTTCATCACCTCTTTGTCCAATCTAAGGAGTTCGTCTGCTATTTGTCCAATGTAAGCGAGTTCATCTCCTCTTAGTCCAATCTAAGTGAGTTGGTCTCCTCTTGGTCCAATCTAACCAAGTTCGCCTCCTCTTGGTCCAACCTAAGGAGTTCGTCTCCTCTTGGTCCAATATAAGTGAGTTCGTCTCCTCTGCGTCAAATCTAAGGGAGTTGGCCTAGTCTTGGTCCAATCTAAGGATTTCGTCCCATCTTTGTCCAATCTAAGGGAGTCGATCTCCTCTTGGTCCAATCTATGGGAGTTCGTGTCCCATTAGTCAAATCTAAGGGAGTTGGTCTGCTCCTGGTCCTATCTATGGAGTTCGTCTCATCTTCGTCCAATCTAAGCGAGTTCGTCTCCTCTTGGTCCAATCTAAGGGGGTTCGTCTCCTCTTGGTCCAATCTAAGGGAGTTGTCTCCTCTTTGTCCAATTTAAGGAGTTCGTCAGCTATTTGTCCAATCTAAGCGAGTTCATCTCCTCTTGGTACAATCTAAGTGAGTTAGTCTCCTCTTGGTCCAATCTAACGCAGTTGGTCACCTCTTGGTCCAATCTAAGGAGTTGGTCTCCTCTTTGTCCAATCTAACCAAGTTCGCCTCCTCTTGGTCCAATCTAAGGATTTCGTCCCATCTTTGTCCAATCTAAGGGAGTCGGTCTCCTCTTGGTCCAATCTATGGGAGTTTGTCTCCCATTAGTCCAATCTAAGGGAGTTGGTCTCCTCCTGGTCCCATCTAAGGAGTTCGTCTCATCTTTTTCCAATCTAAGGGAGTTCGTCTCCTCTTGGTCCAATCTAAGGGTGTTGTTCGCCTATTGGTCCAATCTGAGGGAGTTGGTAACCTCTTGGCCCAATCTAAGGAGTTCGTCTCCTCATGATCCAATCATGGGGAGTTCGTCTCCTTTTGGTCCAATCTAAGGAGTTCGTCTCCTCTTTGTCCAATCTACGGGAGTTCGGCTCCTCCTGGTCTAATTTGAGGACCTCGGCTCCTCTTGGTCGAATCTAAGTAAGTTCGGCTCCTATTTGTCCATTCTAACGGAATTCCTCCCCTCTTGGTCCAATCGAAGGAGTTCGCCTCCTTTTAGTCCAATCTAAGGAGTTCGGCTCTTCTTGGTCCAATCTAAGGGAGTTTATCTCCTCTTCGTCCAATCTAAGGATTTCGTCTCCTCTCGGTGCAATCTCACGGAGTTCGTCTCCTCTCGATGCAATCTCACGTAGTTCGTCTCCTTTTGGCCCAATCTAAGGAGTTCGTCTCCTCATGATCCAATCTTGGGGAGTTCATCCCCTTTTGGTCCAATCTAAGGAGTTCGTCTCCTGTTTGTCCAATCTAAGGGAGTTCGGCTCCTCCTGGTCCAATCTAAGGGAGTTGGTCTCCTCTTGGTCCAATCTAAGGGAGTTCGTCTCCTCTTGGTCCAATCTAAGGGAGTTTGTCTCCTCATGGTCCAATCTAAGGGAGTTCGTCTCCTCTTTGTCCAATTTAAGGAGTTCGTCTGCTATTTATCCAATGTAAGCGAGTTCATCTCCTGTTAGTCCAATCTAAGTGAGTTGGTCTCCTCTTGGTCCAATCTAAGGAGTTGGTCTCCTCTTGGTCCAATCTAACCAAGTTCGCCTCCTCTTGGTCCAACCTAAGGAGTTCGTCTCCTCTTGGTCCAATATAAGTGAGTTCGTCTCCTCTAGGTCAAATCTAAG
Organism: Melaleuca alternifolia; assembly: GCA_019926035.1. NCBI lineage: Eukaryota > Viridiplantae > Streptophyta > Magnoliopsida > Myrtales > Myrtaceae > Melaleuca > Melaleuca alternifolia. The sequence goes on from JAGKPW010001662.1 coordinate 3,651, forward strand.
GCAGTTGGCCTAGTCTTGGTCCAATCTAAGTATTTTGTCCCATCTTTGTCCAATCTAAGGGAGTCGGTCTCCTCTTGGTCCAATCTACGGGAGTTCGTGTTCCATTAGTCCAATCTAAAGGAGTTGGTCTCCTCCTGGTCCAATCTAAGGAGTTCGTCTCATCTTCGTCCAATCTAAGGGTGTTCGTCTCCTCTTGGTCCAATCTAAAGGGGTTTGTCTCCTCTTAGTCCAATCTAAGGGAGTTGTCTCTTCTTTGTCCAATCTAAGGAGTTCGTCTGCTGTTTGTCCAATCTAAGGGAGTTCATCTCCTTTTGGTCCAATCTAAGTGAGTTCATCTCCTCTTGGTCCAATCTAAGGGAGTCGGTCACCTCTTTGTCCAATTTATGGAGTTGGTCTCCTCTTGGTCCAATCTAACCAAGTTCGCCTCCTCTTAGACCAACCTAAGTAGTTTGTTTCCTGTTGGTCCAATCTAAGGGAGTTCGTCTCCTCTTTGTCCAATCTAAGGTAGTTCGTCTCCTCTTCGTCCAATGTAAGGGAGTTTGTCCCCTCTTGGTCCAATCTAAGGGAGTTCGTCTCCTCTTGGTCCAATCTAATGGAGTTTGTCTCCACATGGTCCAATCTAAGGGACTTCGTCTCCTCTTTGTCCAATCTAAGGAGTCCGTCTGCTATTTGTCTAATGTAAGCGAGTTCGTCTCCCCTTGATCCAATCTAAGGGAGTTTGTCTCCTCTTCGTCCAATCTAAGGAGTTAGTCTGCTGTTTGTCTAATCTTAGGGAGTTCATCTTCTCTTGGTCCAATCTAAGTGAGTTTGTCTCCTCTTGGTCCAATCTAAGGGAGTCGGTCACCTCTTTGTCTAATCTAAGGAGTTGGTCTCCTCTTGGTCCAATCTAACCAAGTTCGCCTCCTCTTAGTCCAACCTAAGTTGTTCTTCTCCTCTTGGTCCAATCTAAGGGAGTTCGTCTCCTCTTTGTCCAATCTATGGTAGTTGGTCTCCTCTATGTCTATTCTAAGGTGTTTCTCTCCTCTTGGACCAATCTAAGGAGTTCGTCTCCTCTTTGTCCAATCTAATTGAGTTCGTCTCCTCTAGGTCCTATATAAAGGAGTTGGTCTCCTTTTGGTCCAATTTAAGAGTCTCCTCCTAGTCTAATCTAAGGGAGTTCGTCTCCTCTTGGTCCAATCTAAGGGTATTGGTCTCCCATTGGTCCAATCTAAGGAAGTTAGTAACCTGTTGGCCCAATCTAAGGACTTCGTCTCCTCATGATCCAATCTTGGGGAGTTCGTCTTTTTTTTGTCCAATCCAAGGTGTTCGTCGCCTGTTTGTCCAATCTGCGGGAGTTCGGCTCCTCCTTGTCTAATCTACGAGAGTTCGGCTCCTCCTTGTCTAATCTACGAGAGTTTGTGTCCACTTGGTCCAATCTAAGGAGCTTGGCTCCTCTTGGTCGTATCTACGGGAGTTCGTCTCCTCTTGGTCCAATCTAAGGAGTTCGTCTCCTCTTGATCCTTTCTAAGGGAGTTTGTTTCCTCTTCATCTAATCTAAGGAGTTCGTCTCCTCTCGGTGCAATCTAAAGGAGTTCGTCTCCTTTTGCCCCAATCTAAGGAGTTCGTCTCCTCATGATCCAATCTTGGGGTGTTCGCCTCCTTTTGGTCCAATCTAAGGAGTTCGTCTCCTCTATTTCCAATCTAAGGGAGTTCGTCTCCTCTTGGGCCAATCTAAGTGAGCTCGTCTCCTCCTGGTCAAATCTAAGGGAGTTGGCCTAGTCTTGGTCCAATCTAAGGATTTCGTCCCATCTTTGTCCAATCTAAGGGAGTCGGTCTCCTCTTGGTCTAATCTATGGGAGTTCGTCTCCCATTAGTCCAATCTAAGGGAGTTGGTCTCCTCCTGGACCAATCAAAGGAGTTCGTCTCATCTTTGTCCAATCTAAGGGAGTTCGTCTCCTCTTGGTCCAATCTAAGAGAGTCGGTCACCTCTTTGTCCAATCTAAGGAGTTGGTCTCCTCTTGGTCCAATCTAACTAAGTTCGCCTCCTCTTAGTCCAACCTAAGGAGTTCGTCTCCTCTTGGTCCAATCTAAGGGAGTTCGTCTCCTCTTTGTCCAATCTAAGGTAATTGGTCTCCTCTTGGTCCAATCTAAGGGAGTTTATCCCTACTTTGTCCAATCTAAGGTAGTTGGTGTCCTCTTGGTCCTATCTAAGGAATTGGTCTCCTCATGGACCAATCTAAGGAGTTTGTCTCCTCTTTGTCCAATCTAAGTGAGTTCGTCTCCTCTAGGTCCAATATGAGGGAGTTGGTCTCCTCTTGGTCCAATCTAAGGAGTTGGTCTCCTCTTGGTCTAATCTTAGGGAGTTCGTCTCCTCTTGGTCCAATCTAAGGGTGTTCTGCTCCTATTGGTCCCAATCTAAGGGAGTTAGTAACCTCTTGGCCCAATCTAAGGAGTTCGACTCCTCACTGTTTCGGAACGGGTCCTTCCTCATTGTCCAATCTACGCTGAGTTCGGATCCTCCCGGTCTACTCTAAGGACCTCGCTCCTCTTGGTCGATCTAATAAGTTTCGTCTCCTCTTGTCAATCTAAGGAGTTCGCCTCCTTTTAGTCATCTAAGGAGTTTGGCTCTTCTTGGTCCCATCTACGGGAGTTAGTTCTTGTCTTGGTCCCAATCTAAGGAGTTCGTCTCCTCTTGGTCCACTATAACGAGTTGGTCTCCTCTTTGTCCATTCTAAGTGAGTTCGTCCCCTCTTGGTCCAATCTAAGGGAGTTCGTCACCTCTTGGTCCAATCTAAAGACTTCGTCTCCTCCTTGTCCCATCTAAGGAGTTCGTCTCCTCTTTGTCCTATATGAGGGAGTTCGTCTCCCTCTTGGTCCCAATCTAAGGGAGTTCGTCTCCTCATGGTCCAATCTAAAGGAGTTCGTCTCCTCCTTGTCCAATCTAAGGAGTTCGTGTGCTATTTGTCCAATGTAAGAGAGTTCATCTCCTCTTGGTCCAATCTAAGTGAGTTAGTCTCCTCTTGGTCCAATCTAAGGCAGTTGGTCACCTCATGGTCCAATCTAAGGAGTTGGTCTTCTCTTGGTCCAATCTAACCAAGTTCGCCTCCTCTTGGTCCAACCTAAGGAGTTCGTCTCCTCTTGGTCCAATCTAAGTGACTTTGTCCCTTCTTGGTCAAATCAAAGGGAGTTAGCCTAGTCTTCGTCCAATCAAAGGATTTCGTCCCATCTTTGTCCAATCTAGGTGAGTTCGTCTCCTCTTGGTCCAATCTAAGTGTGTTTGTCTCCTCTTGGTCCAATCTAAAGACTTCCTCTCATCTTTGTCCAATCTAAGGGAGTTCGTCTCTTTTTGGTCCAATCTAAAGAAGTTGGTGTCCTCTTCGTCGAATCTAGGGGAGTTTGCCTCCTCTTGGTCCAATCGAAGCAGTTCGCCTCCTTTTAGTCCAATCTAAGGAGTTCGGCTTTTCTTGGTCCAATATGAGGGAGTTCGTCTCCTCTTGGTCCAATCTAAGGAGTTCGTCACCCCTTGATTCTATCTAAAGGGAGATTGTCTCCTCTTCGTCCAATCTAAGGAGTTCATCTCCTTTCGGTGCAATCAAAGGGAGTTCGTCTCCTTATGGTCCAATCTAAGGAGTTGGTCTCCTCTTTTTCCAATCTAAGGGAGTTCGGTTCCTCCTGGTCCAATCTAAGGGAGTTCGTCTCCTCTTGGTCCAATCTAAGGAGTTCGGCTCCTCTTTTTCCAATCTAAGGGAGTTCGGCTCCTCCTGGTCCAATCAAAGGGAGTTCATCTCCTCTTGGTCCAATCTAAGGAGGTCGACTCCTCTTGGTCCAATCTAAGGAGTTCGCCTACTTTTAGTCCAATCTAAGGGAGTTGGTCTCCTCTTGGTCCAATCTAAGGGAGTTGGTCTCCTCTAGGTCTAATCTAAAGGAGTTGGTATCCTCTCGGTCCAAACTAAGGAGTTCGTCTCCTCTTGGTCCAATCTAGGTGAGTTCGTCTCCTCTTGGTCCAATCTAAGGGGGTTTGTCTCCTCTTGGTCCAATCTAAAGAGTTCCTCTCATCTTTGTCCAATCTAAGGGAGTTCGTCTCTTTTTGGTCCAATCTAACGAAGTTGGTCTCCTCTTGGTCCAATCTAAGGGAGTTCGTCTCCTCTTGGTCTAAACTTAGCAGTTCGTCTCCTCTTGGGCCAATCTAAGTGAGTTCGTCTCCATATTGTCCAATCTAAGAGAGCTGGTCTCCTCTTAATCAAATTTTAGGACTTCCTCTCATCTTTGACCAATCTAAGGGAGTTTGTCTCCTCTTGGTCCAATCTAAGGGAGTTTGTTTCCCCTCGGTCCAATCTAAAGAGTTCGTCTCCTCTTGGTCGAAACTAAAGAGTTTGTCTCCTCTTGGGCCAAACTAAGTGAGTTTGTCTCTTCTTGATCAAATCTAAAGGAGTTGGTCCAATTAAAGGAGTTCTTCTCCTCTGGGTCCAATCTAAGGAGTTCGTTCCCTCTTGGTCCAATCTAAGGAGTTCATCTGCTATTTGTCCAATCTAAGCGAGTTCTCACCTCTTGGTACAATCTAAGTGAGTTAGTCTCCTCTTGGTCCAATCTAAGGCAGTTGTTCACCTCTTGGTCCAATCTAAGGAGTTGGTCTCCTCTTGGTCCAATCTAAGGGAGTTCGTCTCCATTTGGCCTAATCTAAGGAGTTCGTCTCATCTTTGTCCAATTTAAGGAAGTCCGTCTCCTCTTGGTCCAATCTATGTGAGTTCGTCTGTTCTTGGTCCAATCGAAGGGAGTTGGTCTCCTCTTGGTCCAATCTAAGGAGTTCGTCTCCTCTTAGTCCAAATTAAGGAGTTCGTCTCCTCTTGGGCCAATCTAAGAGAGTTCGTCTCTTCTTGGTCCAATCTAAAGAAGTGGGTCTCCTCTTGGTCCAATCTAAGCGAGTTCTTATCCTCTTGGTCCAATCTTAGGAGTTCGTCTCCTCTTGGTCCAAACTTAGCAGTTCATCTCCTCTTGGGCCAACCTAAGTGAGTTCGTCTCCATATTGTCCAATCTAAGAGAGCTGGTCTCCTCTTAATCAAATCTAAGGAGTTCCTCTCATCTTTGTCCAATCTAAGGGAGTTGGTCTCCTCTTGGTCCAATCTATGGGAGTTTGTCTCCCCTCGGTCCAATCTAAGGAGTTCGTCTCCTCTTGGTCCAAACTAAGGAGTTCGTCTCCTCTTGGTCAAACTAAGTGAGTTCGTCTCTTCTTGATCAAATCTAAAGGAGTTGGTCCAATTAAAGGAGTTCTTCTCCTCTGGGTCCAATCTAAGGAGTTCGTTCCCTCTTGGTCCAATCTAAGGAGTTCATCTGCTATTTGTCCAATCTAAGCGAGTTCTCACCTCTTGGTACAATCTAAGTGAGTTAGTCTCCTCTTGGTCCAATCTAAGGCAGTTGGTCACCTCTTCGTCCAATCTAAGGAGTTGGTCTCCTCTTGGTCCAATCTAAGGGAGTTCATCTCCATTTGGCCTAATCTAAGGAGTTCGTCTCATCTTTGTCCAATTTAAGGGAGTCCGTCTCCTCTTGGTCCAATCTAAATGAGTTCGTCTGTTCTTGGTCCAATCTAAGGGAGTTGGTCTCCTCTTGGTCCAATCTAAGGAGTTCGTCTCGTCTTGGTCCAAACTAAGGAGTTCGTCTCCTCTTGGGCCAATCTAAGTGAGTTCGTCTCTTCTTGGTCCAATCTAAAGAAGTTGGTCTCCTCTTGGTCCAATCTAAGCGAGTTCTTCTCCTCTTGGTCCAATCTTAGGAGTTCGTCTCCTCTTGGTCCAAACATAGGAGTTCATCTCCTCTTGGGCCAATCTAAGTGAGTTCGTCTCCATATTGTCCAATCTAAGAGAGCTGGTCTCCTCTTAATCAAATCTAAGGAGTTACTCTCATCTTTCTCCTATCTAAGGGAGTTGGTCTCCTCTTGGTCCAATCTAAGGGAGTTTGTCTCCCCTCGGCCCAATCTAAGGAGTTTGTCTGCTCTTGGTCCAAACTAAGGAGTTCGTCTCCTCTTGGGCCAAACTAAGTGAGTTCGTCTCTTCTTGATCAAATCTAAAAGAGTTGGTCCAATTAAAGGAGTTCTTCTCCTCTGGGTCCAATCTAAGGTGTTTGTCCCCTCTTGGTCCAATCTAAGGAGTTCATTTGCTATTTGTCCAAACTAAGCGAGTTCATCTCCTCTTGGTCCAATCTAAGTAAGTCAGTCTCCTCTTGGTCCAATCTAAGGCAGTTGGTCACCTCTTGGCCCAATCTAAGGAGTTGGTCTCCTCTTGGTCCAATCTAACCAAGTTCGCCTCCTCTTGGTCCAACCTAAGGAGTTCGTCTCCTCTTGGTCCAATCTAAGGTAGTTGGTCTCCTCTTTGTCCAATCTAATGGAGTTTGTCCCCTCTTTGTCCAATCTATGGTAGTTGGTCTCCTCTTGGTCCAATCTAAGGGAGTTCTTCTCCATTTGGCCTAATCTAAGGAGTTCGTCTCCTCTTTGTCCAATCTATGGAGTTCGTCTCCTCTTTGTCCAATCTAAGGAGTTCGTCTCCTCTTTGTCCAATCTAAGGGAGTTCGTCTCCTATTGGTCCAATCAAAAGAGTTCATCTCATCTTTGTCCAATCTAAAGAGTTCGTCTCCTCTTGGGACCAATCTGAGGAGTTCGTCTCTTCTTTGTCCATTCTAAGTGAGTTCGTCTCCTCTTGGTCCAATCTAAGGAGTTTGTGTCCTGTTTGTCCAATCTAACGGAGTTCGTCCCGTCTTGGTCCAACTAAGGAGTTCCATCTCCCTCTGGGGAGGCCATCCCATCTAGTGAGTTCCGTCTCCATATTGTCCCATCTAAGAGAGCTGGTCTCCTCTTAATCAAATCTAAGGAGTTACTCTCATCTTTGTCCTATCTAAGGGAGTTGGTCTCCTCTTGGCCCAATCTAAGGGAGTTTGTCTCCCCTCGGTCCAATCTAAGGAGTTCGTCTCCTCTTGGTCCAAACTAAGAAGTTCGTCTCCTCTTGGGCCAAACTAAGTGATCAAATCTAAAAGAGTTGGTCCAATTAAAGGAGTTCTTCTCCTCTGGGTCCAATCTAAGGTGTTCGTCCCCTCTTGGTCCAATCTAAGGAGTTCATTTGCTATTTGTCCAAACTAAGCGAGTTCATCTCCTCTTGGTCCAATCTAAGTAAGTCAGTCTCCTCTTGGTCCAATCTAAGGCAGTTGGTCACCTCTTGGCCCAATCTAAGGAGTTGGTCTCCTCTTGGTCCAATCTAACCAAGTTCGCCTCCTCTTGGTCCAACCTAAGGAGTTCGTCTCCTCTTGGTCCAATCTAAGGTAGTTGGTCTCCTCTTTGTCCAATCTAATGGAGTTTGTCCCCTCTTTGTCCAATCTATGGTAGTTGGTCTCCTCTAGGTCCAATCTATGGTGTTGGTCTCCTCTTGCACCAATCTAAGGAGTTCGTCTCCTCTTTGTCCATTCTAATTGACTTCATCTCCTCTAGGTCCAATCTAAAGGAGTTTGTCTCCTTTTGGTCCAATTTAAGAGTCTCCTCTATGTCTAATCTAAGGGAGTTCATCTCGTCTTGGTCCAATCTAAGGGTATTGGTCTCCCATTAGTCCAATCTAAGGGAGTTGGTAACCTCTTGGCCCAATCTAAGGACTTCGTCTCCTCATGATCCAATCTTGGCGAGTTCGTCTCTTTTTTGTCCAATCTGAGGAGTTCGTCGCCTGTTTGTCCAATCTACGGGAGGTCGGCTCCTCCTTGTCTAATCTACGAGAGTTTGTGTCCACTTGGTCCAATCTAAGGAGCTCGGCTCCTCTTGGTCGAATCTAAGGGAGTTCGTCTCCTCTTGGTCCAATCGAAGGAGTTCACCTCCTTTTAGTCCAATCTAAGGAGTTCGGCTCTTGTTGGTCCAATCTAAGGGAGTTCGTCTCCTTTTGGTCCAATCTAAGGAGTTCGTCTCCTCTTGATCCTCTCTAAGGGAGTTTGTTTCCTCTTCGTCTAATCAAAGGAGTTCGTCTCCTCTCGGTGTAATCTAAGGGAGTTCGTTTCCTTTTGGCCCAATCTAAGGAGTTCGTCTCCTTATGATCCAATCTTGGGGTGTTCGCCTCCTTTTGGTCCAATCTAAGGAGTTCGTCTACTCTAGGTCCAATCTAAGGAGTTCTACTCCTCTATTTCCAATCTAAGGGAGTTTAGCTCCTCCTGGTCCAATCTAAGGGAGTTTGTCTCCTCTTGGGCCAATCTAAGTGAGTTCGTCTCCTCCTGGTCAAATCTAAGGGAGTTGGCCAAGTCTTGGTCCAATCTAAGGATTCCGTCCCATCTTTGTCCAATCTAAGGGAGTCGGTCTCCTCTTGGTCTAATCTATGGGAGTTCGTCTCCCATTAGTTCAATCTAAGGGAGTTGGTCTCCTCCAGGTCCAATCTAAGGAGTTCGTCTCATCTTTGTCCAATCTTAGGGAGTTCGTCTCTTCTTGGTCCAATCAAAGGGGGTTCGTCTCATCTTGGTCCAATATAAGGGAGTTCGTCTCCTCTTTGTCCAATCTAAGGAGTTTGTCTGCTGTTTTTCCAATCTAAGGGAGTTCATCTCCTCTTGGTCCAACCTAAGTCAGTTCGTCTCCTCTTGGTCCAATCTAAGGGAGTCCGTCACCTCTTTGTCCAATTTAAGGAGTTGGTCTCCTCTTGGCCCAATCTAACCAAGTTCGCCTCCTCTTAGTCCAACCTAAGGAGTTCGTCTCCTCTTGGTCCAATCTAAGGGAGTTCGTCTCCTCTTTGTCCAATCTAAGGTAGTTGGTCTCCTCTCGGTGCAATCTCACGGAGTTCGTTTCCTTTTTGGCCGCAAATCCTAAGGAGTTCGTCGCCTCATGCTCCAATCTTGGGAGTTCGTCCCCTTTTGGTCCATCTAGAGTTTTTCTCCTCCTGTTTTGTCCAATCTAAGGGAGTTCGGCCCTCTTGGTCCAATCTAAGGGAGTTGGTCTCCTCTTGGTCCAATCTAGGGGAGTTCGTCACCACTTGGCCCCATCTAAGGGAGTTGGTCTCCTCCTGGTCCAATCTAATGAGTTCGTCTCTTCTTTGTCCAATCTAAGTGAGTTCGTCGCCTCTTGGTCCAATCTAAAGAGTTCGTCTCCTCTTTGTCCAATCTAAGTGAGGGGGGGGGGGAGTGGGTCTCCTCTTGGGTCCAATATAGGTATTTGTTCACCGAGCGCCTCATTGGTCCTCACCACCCCGCAGGTCTCCTCTGTTTTTTTGTTTCTTTCTTACGCTTTGGTTTCCAATCTAAGGAGTTGGTCTCCTCTTGGTCCAATCTAACCAAGTTCGCCTCCTCTTGGTCCAACCTAAGGAGTTCGTCTTCTCTTGGTCCAATATAAGTTAGTTCGTCTCCTCTGCGTCAAATCTAAGGGAGTTGGCCTAGTCTTGATTCAATCTAAGGATTTCGTCCCATCTTTGTCTAATCTAAGGGAGTCGGTCTCCTCTTGGTCCAATCTATGGGAGTTCGTGTCCCATTAGTCCAATCTAAGGGAGTTGGTCTCCTCCTGGTCCAATCTAAGGAGTTGATCTCATCTTCGTCCAATCTAAGGGAGTTCGTCTCCTCTTGGTCCAATCTTAGGGGGTTCGTCTCCTCTTGGTCCAATCTAAGGGATTTCATCTCCTGTTGGTCCAATCTAAGTGAGTTCGTCTCCTCGTGGTCCAATCTAAGGGAGTCGGTCACCTTTTTGTCCAATTTAAGGAGTTGGTCTCCTCTTTGTCCAATCTAACCAAGTTCGCCCCCTCTTAGTCCAACCTAAGGAGTTCGTCTCCTCTTGGTCCAATCTAAGGGAGTTCGTCTGCTCTTTGTCCAATCTAAGGTAGTTCGTTTCCTCTTCGTCCAATCTAAGGGAGTTTGTCCCTTCTTGGTCCAATCTAAGGGAGTTCGTCTCCTCTTGGTCCAATCTAATGGAGTTTGTCTCCTCATGGTCCAATCTAAGGGACTTCGTCTCCTCTTTGTCCGATCTAAGGAGTCTGTCAGCTATTTGTCCAATGTAAGCGAGTTCGTCTCCCCTGGATATAATCTAAGGCAGTTTGTCTCCTCTTCGTCCAATCTAAGGAGTTCGTCTCCTTTCAGTGCAATCGAAGGGAGTTCGTTTCCTTGTGGTCCAATCTAAGGACTTTGTCTCCTCTTTTTCCACTATAAGGGAGTTCGGCTCCTCCTGGTCCAATCCAAGGGAGTTCGGCTCCTCTTTTTCCAATCTAAGGGAGTTCGGCTCCTCCTGGGCCAATCAAAGGGAGTTCGTCTCCTCTTTGTCCAATCTAAGGAGTTCGACTTCTCTTGGTCGAATCTAAGGAATTCGCCACCTTTTAGTCCAATCTAAGGGAGTTGGTATCCTCTTGGTCCAACTAAGGGAGTTGGTCTCTTCTAGGTCTAATCTAAAGGAGTTGGTATCCTCTCGGTCCAAACTAAGCAGTTCGTCTCCTCTTGGTCCAATATAGGTGAGTTCGTCTCCTCTTGGTCCAATCTAAGGGAGTTTGTCTCCTCTTGGTCCAATCTAAAGAGTTCGTCTCCTCTTTGTCCAATCTAAGGGAGTTCGTCTCCATTTGGCCTAATCTAAGGTGTTTTTTTTTTTTTGGTAATGGCCTAATCTAATCTTCGTCTCCTCTTTATCCAATTTAAGGGAGTCTGTCTCCTCTTGGTCCAATCTAAGTGAGTTCCTCTGTTCTTGGTCCAATCTAAGGGAGTGGGTCTCCTCTTGGTCCAATCTAAGGAGTTCGTCTCCTCTTGGTCCAAACTAAGGAGTTCGTCTCCTTTTGGGCCAATCTAAGTGAGTTCGTCTCTTCTTGGTCCAATCTAAAGAAGTTGGTCTCCTCTTGGTCCAATCTAAGGGATTTCTTCTCCTCTTGGTCCAATCTTTGGAGTTCGTCTCCTCTTGGTCCAAACTTAGGAGTTCGTCTCCTCTTGGGCCAATCTAAGTGAGTTCGTCTCCATATTGTCCAATCTAAGAGAGCTGGTCTCATCTAAATCAAATCTAAGGAGTTCCTCTCATCTTTGTCCAATCTAAGGGAGTTGGTCTCCTCTTGGTCCCATCTAAGGGAGTTTGTCTCCCCTTGGTCCAATCTAAGGAGTTCGTCTCCTCTTGGTCCAAACTAAAGAGTTCGTCTCCTCTTGGGCCAATCTATGGGAGTTCGTCTCCTCTTTGTCAAATCTAAGGAGTTTGTCTGCTATTTGTCCAATTTAAGCGAGTTCATCTCCTCTTGGTCCAATCTAAGTGAGTTAGCCTCCTCTTGGTCCAATCTAAGGTAGTTGGTCACCTCTTTGTCCAATCTAAGGAGTTGGTCTCCTCTTTGTCCAATCTAACCAAGTTCGCCTCCTCTTGGTCCAATCTAAGGATTTCGTCCCATCTTTGTCCAATCTAAGGGAGTCGGTCTCCTCTTGGTCCAATCTATGGGAGTTCGTCTCCCATTAATCCGATCTAAGGGAGTTGGTCTCCTCCCGGTCCCATCTAAGGAGTTCGTCTCATCTTTGTCCAATCTAAGGGAGTTCGTCTCCCCTTGGTCCAATCTAATGGAGTTTGTCTCCTCATGGTCCAATCTAAGGGACTTCGTCTCCTCTTTGTCCAATCTAAGGAGTTTGTCTGCTATTTGTCCAATGTAAGCAAGTTCATCTCCTCTTGGTCCAATCTATGCGAGTTCGTCCCCTCTTTGTCCAATTTGAGGTTGTTGGTCTCCTCTTGGTCCAATCTAAGAAGTTGGTCTCCTCTTGGACCAATCTAAGGAGTTCGTCTCCTCTAGGTCCAATCTAAGGGAGTTGGTCTCCTCTTGTTCAAATTTAAGGAGTCTTCTCTTGGTCTAATCTAAGGGAGTTCGTCTCCTCTTGGTCCAATCTAAGGGTGTTGGTCTCTTATTGGTCCAATCTAAGGGAGTTGGTAACCTTTTGGCCCAATCTAAGGACTTCGTCCCCTCTAGATCCAATCTTGGGGAGTTCGTCTCCTCTTGGTCCAATCAAAGGAGTTCGTCTACTCTTTGTCCAATCTACGGGAGTTCGCGTCCTCTTGGTCTAATCGAAGGAGCTTAGCTCCTCTTGGTCGAATCTAAGGGAGTTTGTCTCCGCTTGGTCCAGTCGAAGCAGTTCGCCTCCTTTTAGTCCAATCTAAGGAGTTCGGCTCTTCTTGGTCCAATCTAAGGGAGTTCGTCTCCTCTTGTTCCAATCTAAAGAGTTTGTCTCCCCTTGATCCAATCTAAGGGAGTTTGTCTCCTCTTCCTCCAATCTAAGGAGTTCGTCTCCTTTTGGTGCAATAGAAGGGAGTTCGTCTCCTTGTGGTCTAATCTAAGGAGTTTGTCTCCTCTTTTTCCACTCTAAGGGAGTTCGGCTCCTCCTGGTCCAATCTAAGGGAGTTCGTCTCCTCTTGGTCCAATCTAAGGAATTCGGCTCCTCTTTTTCCAATCTAAGGGAGTTCGTCTCCTCTTGGTCCAATCTAAGGGTGTTGCTCTCTTAATGGTCCAATCTAAGGGAGTTGGTAACCTTTTGGCCCAGTCTAAGGACTTCGTCCCCTCTTGATCCAATCTTGGGGAGTTTGTCTCCTCTTGGTCCAATCAAAGGAGTAAGTCTACTCTTTGGCCAATCTACGGGAGTTCGGCTCCTCCTAGTCTAACCTACGGGAGTTTGCGTCCTCTTGGTCTAATCGAACGAGCTCAGCTCCTCTTGGTCGAATCTAAGGGAGTTCATTTCCTCTTGGTCCAATCGAAGCAGTTCGCCTCCTTTTAGTCTAATCTGAGGAGTTCAGCTCTTCTTCGTCCAATCTAAGGGAGTTCGTCTCCTCTTGGTCCAATCTAAGGAGTTCGTCTCCTCTTGATCCAATCTAAGGGAGTTTGTCTCATCTTCATCCAATTTATGGAGTTCGTCTCCTCTCGATGCAATCTACGGGAGTTCGTCTATTTTTGGCCCAATCTAAGGAGTTTGTCTCCTCACGATCTAATCTTGTGGAGTTCGTCTCCTTTTGGTCCAATCTAAGGAGTTTGTCTCCTCTTTTTCCAATCTGAGGGAGTTTGGCTCCTCCAGGTCCAAACTAAGGGAGTTCGTTTCCTCTTGGTCCAATCTAAGGAGTTCGGCTCCTCTTTTTCCAATCTAAGGGAGTTCGACTCCTCCTGGGCCAATCAAAGGGAGTTCGTCTCCTCTTGGTCCAATCTAAGGAGTTCGTCTCCTCTTGGTCCAATCTAAGGAATTTGCCTCCTTTTAGTCCAATCTAAGGGAGTTCGTCTCCTCTTGATTCAATCTAAGGGAGTTGGTCTCCTCTAGGTCTAATCTAAAGGAGTTGGTATCCTCTCGGTCCAAACTAAGGAGTTCGTCTCCTCTTGGTCCAATCTAGGTGAGTTCGTCTCCTCTTGGTCCAATCTAAGGGAGTTTATCTCTTCTTGGTCCAATCTAAAGAGTTCGTCTCCTCTTTGTCCAATCTAAGGGAGTTAGTCTCCTCTTTGTCCAATCTAAGGGAGTTCGTCTCCTTTGGCCTAATCTAAGGAGTTTGGTCTCCTTTTTTATTCCATTTAGACGAGTCGGTCCTCCCTCTTGGTCCAATCTAAGTGAGTTCCTCTGTTCTTGGTCCAATCTAAGGGAGTGGGTCTCCTCTTGGTCCAATCTAAGGAGTTCGTCTCCTCTTGGTCCAAACTAAGGAGTTTGTTTCCTCTTTGGCCAATCTAAGTGAGTTCGTCTCTTCTTGGTCCAATCTAAAGTTGGTCTCCTCTTGGTCCAATCTAAGGGAGTTCTTCTCCTCTTGGTCCAATCTTAGGAGTTCATCTCCTCTTGGTCCAAACTTAGTAGTTTTTTTTTTTTGGTGAACTCCTCTTGGGCCAATCTAAGTGAGTTCGTCTCCATATTGTCCAATCTAAGAGAGTTGGTCTCCTCTTAATGAAATCTAAGGAGTTCCTCTCATCTTGGTCCAATCTAAGGGAGTTTGTCCCCCCTCGGTCCAATCTAAGGAGTTCGTCTCCTCTTGGTCCAAACTAAGAGTTTGTCTTCCTCTTGGCAAACTAAGTGATTTCGTCGCTTCTTGATCAAATCTGAAGGGTTTGTCCCATAAAGGAGAATTTCTTCTCCTCTTGGTTCCAATCTACGGAGTTCGGCCTCCTCTTGGTCCCATTCTAAGGTTTCATCTGCTATTGGTCCAATCTAAGCGAGTTTCCTCTCCCCTTGGTACAGATCTAAGTGAGTTAGTCTCCTCTTGGTCCAATCTAAGGCAGTTGTTCACCTCTTGGTCCAATCTAAGGAGTTGGTCTCCTCTTGGTCCAATCTAAGGGAGTTCATCTCCATTTGGCCTAATCTAAGGAGTTCGTCTCATCTTTGTCCAATTTAAGGGAGTCCATCTCCTCTTGGTCCAATCTAAGTGAGTTCGTCTGTTCTTGGTCCAATCGAAGGGAGTTGGTCTCCTCTTGGTCCAATCTAAGGAGTTCGTCTCCTCTTAGTCCAAATTAAGGAGTTCGTCTCCTCTTGGGCCAATCTAAGAGAGTTCGTCTCTTCTTGGTCCAATCTAAAGAAGTGGGTCTCCTCTTGGTCCAATCTAAGCGAGTTCTTATCCTCTTGGTCCAATCTTAGGAGTTCGTCTCCTCTTGGTCCAAACTTAGCAGTTCATCTCCTCTTGGGCCAACCTAAGTGAGTTCGTCTCCATATTGTCCAATCTAAGAGAGCTGGTCTCCTCTTAATCAAATCTAAGGAGTTCCTCTCATCTTTGTCCAATCTAAGGGAGTTGGTATCCTCTTGGTCCAATCTATGGGAGTTTGTCTCCCCTCGGTCCAATCTAAGGAGTTCGTCTCCTCTTGGTCCAAACTAAGGAGTTCGTCTCCTCTTGGTCAAACTAAGTGAGTTCGTCTCTTCTTGATCAAATCTAAAGGAGTTGGTCCAATTAAAGGAGTTCTTCTCCTCTGGGTCCAATCTAAGGAGTTCGTCCCCTCTTGGTCCAATCTAAGGAGTTGATTTGCTATTTGTCCAATCTGAGCGAGTTCATCTCCTCTTGGTCCAATCTAAGTAAGTTAGTCTCCTCTTGGCCCAATCTAAGGAGTTGGTCTCCTCTTGGTCCAATCTAACCAAGTTCGCCTCCTCTTGGTCGAACCTAAGGAGTTCGTCTCCTCTTAGTCCAATCTAAGGGAGTTCGTCTCCTCTTTGTCCAATCTAAGGTAGTTGGTCTCCTATTTGTCCAATCTAAGGGAGTTTGTCCCCTCTTTGTCCAATCTCTGGTAGTTGGTCTCCTCTAGGTCCAATCTATGGTGTTGGTCTCCTCTTGCACCAATCTAAGGAGTTCGTCTCCTCTTTGTCCATTCTAATTGACTTCATCTCCTCTAGGTCCAATCTAAAGGAGTTTGTCTCCTTTTTATCCAATTTAAGAGTCTCCTCTTAGTCTAATCTAAGGGAGTTCGTCTCGTCTTGGTCCAATCTAAGGGTATTGGTCTCCCATTGGTCCAATCTAAGGGAGTTGGTAACCTCTTGGCCCAATCTATGGACTTCGTCTCCTCATGATCCAATCTTGGCGAGTTCGTCTCTTTTTTGTCTAATCTAAGGAGTTCGTCGCCTGTTTGTCCAATCTACGGGAGTTCGGCTCCTCCTTGTCTAATCTACGTGAGTTTGTGTCCACTTGGTCCAATCTAAGGAGCTTGGCTCCTCTTGGTCGAATCTAAGGGAGTTCGTCTCCTCTTGGTCCAATATAAGGAGTTCGTCTCCTCTTGATTCTCTCTAAGGGAGTTTGTTTCCTCTTCGTCTAATCAAAGGAGTTCGTCTCCTCTTGGTGCAATCTAAGGGAGTTCGTTTCCTTTTGGCCCAATCTAAGGAGTTCGTCTCCTCATGATCCAATCTTGGGGTGTTCGCCTCCTTTTGGTCCAATCTAAGGAGTTCGTCTACTCTAGGTCCAATATAAGGGAGTTGGTCTCCTCTTGGTCCAATCTAAGGTGTTGGTCTCCTCTTGGTCTAA
>JAGKPW010001671.1:7500-10000 GCA_019926035.1 Melaleuca alternifolia
GATCCGTGATCGCCCATGGGAATCGTGTCACGGTCCGGGATCGTCCAGGGACGAGCGGGGCACGACCCTCGCTCGATCATCGCCACGATCGACATGATCCATGAACGACCTCGATCGACCGGGATCGGCTGATCCATCTGATCCATGAACGAGCCGATCGATCCCTGATCGACCATCCATGATCATGAACGAGCCGATCGATCCGTGTGATCGACAAGGCCACGATCCATGCACGAGCCGATCGATCCGTGTGATCCATGAATGAGCCGATCGATCCATGATCGAGCAAGGCCACGATCCGTTGATCGACCACACACGATCCGATCGATGCAGGGCATGATCCATGAACGAGCCGATCGATCCGTGATCGACCAAGGCCACGATCCTGCACGATCCGATCGATCGTTGATCGACCAAGGCCACGATCCATGCACGATCCGATCGATCGGTGTGATCCATGAACGAGCCGATCGATCCATGATCGAGCAAGGCCCGATCCGTGACGACCACGCGGATCGATCGATGCAGGCCACGATCCATGAACGAGCCGATCGATTCCGATGACCCCACGATCCGAATGCTATCCATGAACGAGCCGATCGATCCATGCACGACCAAGGCCGACGATCCATGAACGATCGATCCGATCGTGATCCTGAACAACCCACACGACCAGGCCACGATCCATGCACGATCCGATCGATTCAGCCACGATCCGTGATCGACCACGGCCACGATCCATGCACGAGCCGATCGATCCGTGTGCTCCATGAACGAGCCGACGATCCGATCCTTGATCGCAGGCGATCCGATCCGATCGATGCAGGCCACGATCCATGAACGAGCCGATCGATCCTGCACGACCAAGGCCACGATCCATGAACGAGCCGATCGATCCATGCACGACCAAGGCCACGATCCATGCACGATCCGATCGATTCAGGCCACATCCGTGATCGACCAAGGCCACGATCCATGCACGATCCATCGATCGTGTGATCCATGCGAGCCGATCGATCCGTGATCGACCAAGCCACGATCCGTGCACGATCCGATCGATGCAGGCCATGATCCTGAACGAGCCACGATCGAGCACGACCAAGGCCAGATCCATGAACGAGCCGATCGATCCATGCACGCCAAGGCCACGATCCATGCACCATCCGATCGATTCAGGCCACGATCCGTGATCGACCCGGCCCGATCCATGCACGAGCCGATCGATCCGTGATCGACCAAGGCCAACGATCCGTGCACGATCCGATCGATGCAGGCCACGATCCGCACGATCCGATCGATCCGTGATCGATGCAGGCCACGTCCTGATCGCCACGCACGATCCGATCGATGCAGGCCACAATCCATGAACGGCCGATCGATCCATGCACCACCAAGGCCACGATCCCTGCACGATCCGATCGATTCAGGCCACGATCCACGATCGACCACGCACGATCCGATCCAGGCCACGATCGAACGGCCGATTCGATCGGACGATCCGTGATCGACCACGCACGTCCGATCGATGCGGCCACGATCCATGAACGAGCCGATCGATCCATGCACGACCAAGGCCACGATCCGTGCACGATCCGATCGATTCAGGCCACGATCCATGATCGCCACGCACGATCCGATCGATGCAGGCCACGATCCACGATCCTGAACGGCCGATCGATCCGTGATCGACCAAGGCCACCACCATCCGATGATCCATGAACGAGCCGATCGAGTCCAGCAACGACCACGGCCCCGATCCGTGCACGATCCGATCGATTCGCCACGATCGTGATCACCACGGCCACGATCCATGCACGAGCCGATCGATCCGTGTGACCATGAACGCCGATCGATCAGATCGACCGACCACGATCCGTGCCGATCCGATCGATCATGATCCATGAACGAGCCGATCGGATCGATCCCATCGATCCACGATCCGATGAATGATGATCCGTGATCGACCCAAGGCCACGATCCGATCCTCGATGCCACTATCCAAGGCCACGTCCATGCACACGAGCCGATCGATCCGTGTGATCATCGAAGATCGACCAAGGCCACGATCCGATCGTGCAGGCCACGGCCGCTACGTCCGATCGACCACGGCCCCGTTCCATGTCGATGGCCACGATCCATGAACAACCAAGGCCACGTCCATGACCACCGGCCACGATCCATGTCATGATCGACCACGACCCACGCTGCATGGACCCGACCCCGGTCGTGATGATGGATGTGGACACGATCATGATCCATTCGGCTACCATGACAAGTCATGTCTCCATCATGACTTGTGAACGCGCCCGCTCCAGTCATGTCTCTAGTCATGAAACATGCTCGGACTTGTCATCGAGACTTATCATCTGGCCACATGCTTTAGGCTTAGTCATCGGGCCACATAGCTCCACATTCTGGCCGTCGGACCTCAAGGGTTAACTCGAGGAAATAGAATGGGTTGGGTTGATTTGTTGTGAGGGGGGAGACGAATCGAAGCGAC
>JAGKPW010001678.1:0-11523 GCA_019926035.1 Melaleuca alternifolia
ACAAAAAAACAGAGAGTGAGAAATACATTCGATCGCCTTTCGATCTACAATCGCATTTCTTGCGGGAAAATCACGAATATGGAGACAAGCGATCATCAAGAATGCATATCTCAGAGAGATAGAGGAGGAAGTGAGTTAGCGTGCCTGAAGTTCTTCGAAACCACCGCGAAGTCCGGACTTGCTTTTCAAGTTTCACCAGACGGATAACTCTCTCGTATGCAGACGAACTGCAGATGGACAGGGCAGAGCATTATTGAACTAAAAAATGGAGAGTGACAAATACATACGATCGCCTCTACAGCTACAATCGCATCGCATGCAGCAAAAACACACATATCGTCCAACACCGTCCTCTCAATGCATATTCTAAGGATCGATTAAGATAGAACCGAGAGAGAGAGAGAGGAGGAAGTGAGTTAGCGTACCTGAAGTCTTCGAAACCACCGTGAATTCTGGATTTGCTTTTACAGTTTCACCGGACGGATAACTCTCTCGTATGCAGACGAACTGCAGTTGGACAGGGACAGAGCATCATCGAATTAAAAAACGGAGAGTGACAAATACATCCGTTCGCCTCTACATCTACAATCGCATCAAATGCAGCAAAATCACAAATATGGAGACAAACGATCATCGCGACTGCATATCTGAGAGAGAGAGAGAGAGAGAGAGAGAGAGGAGGAAGTGGGTTGGCGTACCTGAAGTTCTTCGAAAACACCATGAAGTCCGGATTTGCTTTTACAGTTTCACTGAACGGATAACTCTCTCGTATGCAGATGATCTGCAGATGGACATGGATAGAGCAATATCGAACCAAAAAACGGAGAGTGACAAATACATTCGATCGCCTTCACATCTACAATCGCATTGCTTGCAGCAAAATAATGAATATGGAGACAAACAATCATCACAAATGCATATCTGAGAGAGAGAGAGGAGGAAGTGCGTTGGCGTACCTGAAGTTCTTCGAAACCACCGCGAAGTCCGGACTTGCTTTTATAGTTACACTAGACGGATAACTCTCCCGTATGCAGACGAACTGCAGATGGATAGGGCAGAGCATCATCGAACAAAAAAACGGACTAAAAAACGGATAGTGACAAAAACATCTGATCCCCTCTACATCTACAATCGCATCGAATGCAACAATATCACGAATATGGAGACAAACGATCATCGCGAATGCATATCTTAGAGAGAGAGAAAGGAGGAAGTGAGTTGGCGTACGTGAAGTTCTTCGAAACCACAGCGAAGTTCGGATTTGCTTTTACAATTTCACGGAACGGATAACTCTCTCGTATGCAGATGAACTGCAGCTGGACATGGATAGAGCAATATCGAACCAAAAAATGGAGAGTGACATATATATTCGATCGCCTTCACATCTACAATCGCATTGCTTGCAGCAAAATCACGAATATGGAGACAAAGGATCATCACGAATGCATATCTAAGAGAGAGAGAGGAGAAAGTAAGTTGGCGTACCTGAAGTTCTTCGAAAACACCGCGAAGTCCGGACTTGCTTTTACAGTTTCACCAGACGAATAACTCTCTCGTATGCAGACGAACTGCAGATGGACAAGGCAGAGCATCATCGAACCAAAAAACGGAGGGTGACAAATACATCCGATCGCCTCTACATCTACAATCGCATTGCATGCAGCAAAACCACAAATATCGACACAAAACAATCATCGCGAATGCATATGTGACGGGAGAGAGAGAGAGAGCAAGAGAAGAGGAAATGAGTTGGCGTACCTGAAGTTCTTCGCCACCACCGCGAAGTCCGGACTTGCTTTTACAGTTTCACCAGACGGATAACTCTCCCCTATGCAGACGAATTGCAGATGGACGGGGCAGAGCATTATCAAACCAAAAAATGGAGAGTGACAAATACATCCGTTCGCCTCTACATCTACAATCGCATCAAATGCAGCAAAATCACAAATATGGAGACAAACGATCATCGCGACTGCATATCTGAGAGAGAGAGAGAGAGAGGAGGAAGTGAGTTGGCGTACCTGAAGTTCTTCGAAAACACCACGAAGTCCGGATTTGCTTTTACAGTTTCACTGAACGGATAACTCTGTCGTATGCAGATGATCTGCAAAAAGACTTGGATAGAGCAATATCGAACCAAAAAACGGAGAGTGACAAATACATTCGATCGCCTTCACATCTACAATCACATTGCTTGCAGCAAAATCACGAATATGGAGAGAAACGATCATCACAAATGCATATCTGAGAGAGAGAGAGAGAGAGGAGGAAGTGAGTTGGCGTACCTGAAATTCTTCGAAACCACCGTGAAGTCCGGACTTGCTTTTACAGTTTCACCGAACCGATAACTCTCTCGTATGCAGACGAACTGCAAATGGACATGGACAGAGCATCATCAAATTAAAAAATAGAGAGTGACAAAAACATCCGATCCCCTCTACATCTACAATCGCATTGAATGCAGTAAAATCACGAATATGGAGACAAACGATCATCGCGAATGTATATCTGAGAGAGAGAGAGAGAAGAGGAAGTGCGTTGGCATACCTGAAGTTCTTCGAAAGCACCGCGAAGTATGGATTTGCTTTTACAATTTCACTGAACGGATAACTCTCTCGTATGCAGATGATCTGCAGATGGACATGGATAGAGCAATATCGAACCAAAAAACGGAGAGTGACAAATACATTCGATCGCCTTCACATCTACAATCGCATTGCTTGCAGCAAAATAACGAATATGGAGACAAACAATCATCACAAATGCATATCTGAGAGAGAGAGAGGAGAACAGGAGGAAGGAGTTGGCGTAACTGAAGTTATTCGAAAACCACGGGAAGTCGGACTTGCTTTACCGTCTACACTCGGGTAGGATAACTCTCCCGTAGAGACGAATGCAGATGACTAGGGGCACTGGGCATCATCGAACAAAAAAACGGAGATGGACAACATAACATCAGATCGCCCTCTACATGTACAATAGCAACGCAGGCGCAAAACCACCAAATATGGACACAATGTGATGCGAAGCATTATCTGACGGAGAGAGTGAGATGAGATGAAGAGAGAGGAGGAGGCAAAGTGAGTTGGCGTAATGAACTCTTCAAAAACACGTGAAGACAGGAATTGCTTTTACAGTTTTCACCAGACGGATAAATCTCCCGTATGCAGACGAATGCAGATGGACGGGCAGAGCATTATAGGACTAAAAACCGGATAGTGACAAAAACATCCGATCCCCTCTACATCTATAATCGCATCGAATGCAGCAATATCAAGAATATGGAGAGAAACGATCATCGCGAATGCATATCTTAGAGAGAGAGAGAGAGGAGGAAGTGAGTTGGCGTACCTGAAATTCTAAGAAACCACAGCGAAGTTCGGATTTGCTTTTACAATTTCACGGAACGGATAACTCTCTCGTATGCAGATGAACTGCAGCTGGACATGGATAGAGCAATATCGAACCAAAAAATGGAGAGTGACATATATATTCGATCGCCTTCACATCTACAATCGCATTGCTTGCAGCAAAATCACGAATATGGAGACAAAGGATCATCACGAATGCATATCTAAGAGAGAGAGAGGAGAAAGTAAGTTGGCGTACCTGAAGTTCTTCGAAAACACCGCGAAGTCCGGACTTGCTTTTACAGTTTCACCAGACGAATAACTCTCTCGTATGCAGACGAACTGCAGATGGACAAGGCAGAGCATCATCGAACCAAAAAACGGAGGGTGACAAATACATCCGATCGCCTCTACATCTACAATCGCATTGCATGCAGCAAAACCACAAATATCGACACAAACAATCATCGCGAATGCATATGTGACGGAGAGAGAGAGAGAGAGCAAGAGAAGAGGAAATGAGTTGGCGTACCTGAAGTTCTTCGCCACCACCGCGAAGTCCGGACTTGCTTTTACAGTTTCACCAGACGGATAACTCTCCCCTATGCAGACGAAACTGACTATGGGACAGGACAGAGCATCATCGAAAGTAAAAAACGGAAAGGTGACAAAAAACGTCCGATCCCCTCTACATTACAAACCGCATCGAATGCGCAAAATCACGAGATGGAGACAAATGAGCATCGCCGAATGCATATCGGAGGGGAGAGAGGCGGGAGGAGGAGGAAGTGAGTTGGGCTTACTGAAGTTTCGAAACAACCGCAAAGTTTAGAGTGTGGGTTTACAGTTTGACCAGACGGATAACTCTCTCGTATGCAGACGAACTGTAGATGGACAGGGCAGAGCATTATCGAACCAAAAAACGGAGAGTGACAAATACATCCGTTCGCCTCTACATCTCAATCGCTTCACATGCAATAAAACCACGAATATCGACACAAACGATCATCGCGAATGCATATCTGACGGAGAGAGAGAGAGCGAGAGAAGAGGAAGTGAGTTGGCGTACATGAAGTTCTTAGAAACCACCGCAAAGTCCGGATTTACTTTTACCGTTTCACCGAACCGATAACTCTCTCGTATGCAGATGAACTGCCTATGGACATGGACAGAGCATCATCGAATTAAAAAACGGAGAGTGACAAAAACATCCGATCCCCTCTACATTCGCATCGAATGTAGGAAAATCACGAATATGGAGACAAACGATCATCGCGAATGCATATCTGAGAGAGAGAGAGAGAGAGGAGGAAGTGAGTTGGCGTACCTGAAGTTCTTCGAAACGACCGCGAAGTCCGGATTTGCTTTTACAGTTTCACTGAACGGATAACTCTCTCGTATGCAGACGAACTGCAGATGCATTGGGACAGAGCATCATCGAACCAAAAAACGGAGAGTGACAAATACATCCGATCGCCTCTACATCTACAATCGCATCGCATGCGGCCAAACCACGAATATGGAGACAATCGATCATCGCGAATGCATATCTGGGAGAGAAAGAGAGAGAGAGAGAGAGAGGAGGAAGTGAGTTGGCGTACCTGAAGTTCTTCGAAACCACCGCGACTTGATTTTACAGTTACACTAGACGGATAACTCTCCCGTATGCAGACGAACTGCAGATGGATAGGGCAGAGCATCATCGAACCAAAAAATGGAGAGTGACAAATACATCCGATCGCCTCTGCATCTACAATCGCATTGCAGGCAGCAAAACCACGAATATGGACACACCGATCATCGCGAATGCATATCTGACGGAGAGAGTGAGATAGAGAGAGAGAGAGAGAGAGAGAGAGAGAGAGAGAGGAGGAAGTGAGTTGGCGTACCTGAAGTTCTTCAAAACCATCGCGAAGTCCGGACTTGCTTTTACAGTTTCACCAGACTGATAACTCTCCCATATGTAGACGAATTGCAGATGGACAGGGCAGAGCATTATCGGACCAAAAAACGGAGAGTGACAAATACATCCGTTCACCTTTACATCTACAATCGCTTCGCATGCAGCAAAACCATGAATATCGATAGAAACGATCATCGCGAATGCATATCTGACGGAGCGAGAGAGAGAGCAAGAGAAGAGGAAGTAAGTTGGCGTACCTGAAGTTCTTCGAAAACACCGCGAAGTTCGGATTTGACTTTTTACCGTGCAGACCAAAACTGAATAACTCTTCGTATGCAGGAAAACTACATATGACATGGACAGAGCATCATCGAACTAAAAAACGGATAGTGACAAAAACATCCGATCCCCTCTACATCTACAATCACATCGAGTGCAGCAAAATCAGGAATATGGAGACAAACGATCATCGCGAATGCATATCTCAGAGAGAGAGAGAGAGGAGGAAGTGAGTTGGCGTACCTGAAGTTCTTCGAAACCACAGCGAAGTTCGGATTTGCTTTAACAATTTCACGGAACGGATAACTCTCTCGTATGCAGATGAACTGCAGATGGACATGGATAGAGCAATATAAAACTAAAAAACGGAGAGTGACAAATACATTCGATCCCCTTCCATATACAATCGCCATTGCTGCAGCAAAATCATTGAATATGGAGAAAAAGGATCAGCACAAGGCATATTGGAGAGAGAGAGGAGAAAGTGAGTTGGCGTACTAAGTTCCTCGGAAACCACGCGAAGTCCAGGACGTGCTTTTACGTTTCAACAGACGGATAACGATTCGTATGCAGACGAACTGCAGATGGACAGGGCAGAGCATCATTGAAGCAAAAAATGGAGGGTGACAAATACATTCGATCGCCTCTACATCAACAATCGCATTGCATGCAGCAAAACCACAAATATCGACACAAACGATCATCGCGAATGCATATGTGACGGAGAGAGAGAGAGCGAGAGAAGAGGAAATGAGTTGGCGTACCTAAAGTTGTTCGCAACCACCGCGAACTCCGGACTTGCTTTTACAGTTTCACCAGACGGATAACTCTCTCGTATGCAGACGAACTGCATATGGACATGGACAGAGCATCATCGAAGTAAAAAATGGAGAGTGACAAAAACGTCCGATCCCCTCTACATCTACAATCGCATCGAATGCAGCAAAATCACGAATATGGAGACAAACGATCATCGCGAATGCATATCTGAGAGAGCGACATAGAGAGAGGAAGTATGTTGGCATACCTGAACTTCTTCGAAACCACCGCGAAGTATAGAGTGCTTTACAGTTCACAGACGAATTAACTATCTCGTATGCAGACGAACTGCAGATGGACAGGGCAGAGCATTATCGAACCAAAAAACGGAGAGTGACAAATACATCCGTTGGCCTCTACATCTCAATCGCTTCGCATGCAGCAAAACCACGAATATCGACACAAACGATCATCGCGAATGCATATCCGACGGAGAGAGAGAGAGAGCGAGAGAAGAGGAAGTGAGTTGGCGTACATGACGTTCTTAGAAACCACCGCAAAGTCCGGATTTACTTTTACCGTTTCACTGAACCGATAACTCTCTCGTATGCAGATGAACTGCATATGACATGGAACGAGCTCATGAATTAAAAAACGGGGAGAGTGACAAAAAACATGACGACCCCTTCCTGTACAATCGCATCGAATGCAGGAAAATTCACGAATATGGAAACTAAAGAGCATCGCGAATGCATATCTTGGAGAGAGAGATTGAGAGAGAGAAAGAGAGAGGAGGAAGTGAGTTGGCGTACCTGAAGTTCTTCGAAACCACAGCGAAGTTCGGATTTGCTTTAACAATTTCACGGAACGGATAACTCTCTCGTATGCAGATGAACTGTAGATGGACATGGATATAGCAATATCGAACCAAAAAATGGAGAGTGACAAATATATTCGATCGCCTTCACATCTACAATCGCATTGCTTGCAGCAAAATCACTAATATGGAGACAAAAGATCATCACGAATGCATATCTGAGAGAGAGAGAGGAGAAAGTGAGTTGGCGTACCTGAAGTTCTTCGAAACCACCGCGAAGTCTGGACTTGCTTTTTTCAGTTTCACCAGACGGATAACTCTCTCGTATGCAGACGAACTACAGATGAACAGGGCAGAGCATCATCGAACCAAAAAACGGAGGGTGACAAATACATCCGATCGCCTCTACATCTACAATCGCATTGCATGCCGCAAAACCACAAATATCGACACAAACGATCATCGAGAATGCATCTGTGACGGAGATAGAGAGAGAGAGCGAGAGAAGAGGAAATGAGTTGGCGTACCTGAAGTTCTTCGCAACCATCGCGAAGTCCGAACTTGCTTTTATAGTTTCACCAGACGGATAACTCTCTCGTATGCAGACGAACTGCATATGGACATGGACAGAGCATCATCGAAGTAAAAAATGGAGAGTGACAAAAACGTCCGATCCCCTCTACATCTACAATCGCATCGAATGCAGCAAAATCACGAATATGGAGACAAACGATCATCGCGAATGCATATATGAGAGAGAGAGAGAGAGGAGGAAGTGAGTTGGTGTACCTGATGTTCTTCGAAACCACCGCGAAGTCCGGATTTGCTTTTACAGTTTCACGGAACGGATAACTCTCTCGTATGCAAATGAACTGCAGATGGACATGGATAGAGCAGTATCGAACCAAAAAACGGAGAGTGGGAAATACATTCGATCGCCTTTCCATCTACAATCGCATTGCTTGCAGCATAATCATGAATACGGAGACAAACGATCATCACGAATGCATATCTGAGA
Source organism: Melaleuca alternifolia (assembly GCA_019926035.1). Classification (NCBI taxonomy): domain Eukaryota; kingdom Viridiplantae; phylum Streptophyta; class Magnoliopsida; order Myrtales; family Myrtaceae; genus Melaleuca; species Melaleuca alternifolia. Next base: position 8,127 of record JAGKPW010001678.1, read on the forward strand.
GAGAGAGAGAGAGTGACAAATACATCCGATCGCCTCTACATCTATAATTGCATCGCATGCAGTAAAACCACGAATATCGAAACAAACGATCATTGCAAATGCATATGTGACGGAGAGACAGAGAGAGAGAGAGGAGGAAGTGAGTTGGCGTACCTGAAGTTCTTCGAAACCACACCGAAGTTCGGATTTGCTTTTACAATTTCACGGAACGGATAACTCTCTCGTATGCAGATGAACTGTAGATGGACATGGATAGAGCAATATCTAACCAAAAAATGGAGAGTGACAAATATATTCCATCGCCTTCACATCTACAATCGCATTGCTTGCACCAAAATCACGAATATGAAGACAAACGATCATCGCGAATGCATATCTGAGAGAGAGAGAGGAGGAAGTGAGTTGGCGTACCTGAAGTTCTTCGAAACCACAGCGAAGTTCGGATTTCCTTTTACAATTTCACGGAACGGATAACTCTCTCGTATGCAGATGAACTGCAGATGGACATGGATAGAGCAATATAAAACTAAAAAACGGAGAGTGACAAATACATTCGATCCCCTCTACATCTACAATCGCATCGCATACAGCAAAATCACGAATGTGGAGGCAAACGATCATCGTGAATGCATATCTGAGAAGGAGAGGGAGGAGGAAGTGCGTTGGCGTACCTGAAGTTCTTCGAAACCACCGCAAAGTCCGGATTTGCTTTACCATTTCACCGAACGAATAACTCTCTCGTATGCAGACAAACTGCATATGGACATGGACAGAGCCTCATTAAACCAAAAAACGGAGAGTGACAAATACATCCAATCGCCTCTACATCTACAATCGCATCGCAAAAGCATCAAAAAATCACGAATATGGAGACAAACGATCATCGCGAATGCATATCTTATAGACAGAGAGAGGAAAGCTGAGTTTGCTTACCTGCAGTTGTTCGAAACCACCCCCCACCGCGAAGTCTGGATTGGCATTTAAATTGTCACCCAATGGATAACTCTCTCGTATGCAAGACAACACAAATGGACAAGAACAAGCATCTTCGAACCAAAAAACGAGAGTGACCAATACATGCGATCGCCTCTACATCTACAACTGCTTCCCATGCAGTAAAACCACGAATTTTGAGACAAACGATCATCACGAATGCATTTCTGGATGAAAGAGAGAGAGGAGGAAGTGAGTTGGCGTACCTGAAGTTTTTCAAAACCACCGCGAAGTTCGGACTTGCCTTTACAGTTTCACCAGACTGATAACTCTCCCGTATGTAGACGAATTGCAGATGGACAGGGCAGAGCATTATCGGACCAAAAAACGGAGAGTGACAAATACATCCGTTCACCTTTACATCTACAATCGCATCCCATGCAGCAAAACCATGAATTTGGAGACAAACGATCATCGCGAATGCATATCTGGATGAGAGAGAGAGAGGAGGAAGTGAGTTGGCGTACTAGAAGTTTTTCGAAACCACCGCGAAGTCTGGATGGGCTTTTACAGTTTCACCGGACGGATAACTCTCTCGTATGCAGAAGAACTGCAGATGGACAAGAACAGAGCATCATCGAACCAAAAAACGGAGAGTGACAAATACAATCGATCGCCTCTACATCTATAATTGCATCACATGCAGCAAAACCACAAGTATCAACACAAACGATCATCGCGAATGCATATGTGACGGAGAGAGAGAGAGAGAGCGAGAGAAGAGGAAGTGAGCTGGCGTACCTGAAGTTCGTCAAAACCACCGCGAAGTCCGGATTTGCTTTTAAACGAGTCACGAACAATAAACTCTCTCGTATGCAGAAGAACTGCAGATGGACAAGAACAGAGCATCATCGAACCAAAAAACGGAGAGTGACAAATACAATCGATCGCCTCTACATCTGCAATCGCTTTGGCAATGCAGTAAAATCACGAATATTGGACAAACGTCATCGCGATTGCATATCTGAAGAGAGAGAGAGGAGGAAGTGAGTTGGCGTGCATGATGTTCTTCGAAACCACCGCGAAGTCCGGATTTTGCTTTTACAGTTTCACCGGACGGATAACTCTCTCGTATGCAGACGTACTGCAGATGGACATGGACAGAGCATCATCGAACCAAAAAACGGAGAGTGACAAATACATCCGATCCGCTCTACATCTACAATCGCATTGCATGGTGCAAAATCACAAGTATGGAGACAAACGATCATCGCGAATGCATATCTGAGAGAGAGAGAAAAGAGAGAGAGAGGAGGAAGTGAGTTAGCGTACCTGAAGTTCTTCGTAACCACCACGACGTCCGGATTTTTGCTTTTACCATTGCATTCACACCAGACGAATAACTCTCTCGTATGCAGACGAACTGCAGATGGACATGGACAGAGCATCATGGAACCAAAAAACGGAGAGTGACAAATACATCCGATCACCTCTACATATACAATCGTATCGCATACAGCAAAACCACGAATATGGAAACAAAGGAGCATCGCGAATGCATATCTGGGAGAGACAGAGAGAGAGAGGGAAGTGAGTTGGCGTACCTGAAGTTCTTCGAAACCACCGCGAATTTTGGAATTGCTTTTACACATTCACCGGACGGATAACTCCCTCGTATGCAGACGAACTGCAGATGGACAGTTTGGGCAGAGCAATTATTGAACCAATACGGAGAGTGACAAATACATCCGTCGCCTCTACATCTATAATCGCATCGCATGCAGCAAAAGCCAAGTATCGACAACAAAACGATCATCGCGAATAGCCATATGTCTGGAGAGAGAGAGAGAGAGAGAGAGAGAGGAAGTGAGCTGGCATACCTGAAGTTCTTCAAAACCACCGCGAAGTCCGGATTTGCTTTTACAGTTTCACCGGACGGATAACTCTCTCGTATGCAGACGAACTGCATATGGACATGGATAGAGCATCATCGAACCAATAAACGGAGAGTGACGAATACATCCGATCACCTCTACATCTACAATCGCATCGCAAGCATCAAAATCACGAATATGGAGACAAACGATCATCGCGAATGCATATCTGAGAGACAGAGAGGAGGAAGTGAGTTGGCGTACCTGAAGTTGTTCGAAACCACCGCGAAGTCTGGATTGGCTTTTAAATTTTCACCAGATGGATAACTCTCTCGTATGCAGACGAACTACAGATGGACAAGAACAGAGCATCTTCGAACCAAAAAACGGAGAGTGACAAATACATTCGATCGCCTCTACATCTACAACCGCTTCCCAAGCAGCAAAACCACGAATTTGGACGTAAACGATCATCACGAATGCATATCTGGATGAGAGAGAGAGAGGAGGAAGTGAGTTGGCGTACCTGAAGTTTTTTCAAACCACCGCGAAGTCTGGATTGGCTTTTACAGTTTCACCGGACGGATAAC
>JAGKPW010001681.1:7500-10000 GCA_019926035.1 Melaleuca alternifolia
GGGTCTCGGTCGTCCTTGGATCATGGATCGTGTCCCACTCATCCATCATCACGACCGGGGTCGATCCGATCGTCCATGCAGCGTGGGTCGTGGTCGATCATGGATCGTGTCCTGCTCGGGCATGGATCGTTGCCCTGGTCGTTCATGATCGTGGCCTTGGTTTGATTCATGGATCGTGCGAAGGTTTGATCAGCCTCGTTCGGAACGTGGCCGGTGGGTCGATCATGGATCGTGGCCAGGGTCATCGCCTTTCACGGTATCGTTGGCCTGCAATCGCTCGATCGGTGCCTGGTCGATCACGGATCGAGCGGCTCGTTGCATGGATCGAACACGGATCGTCGGCTCGTGTGGATGGATCGGGCCGTATTTCGTTTTTACGGATCGTGGCCTGAATCGATCGGATCGTGGCCTTGGTCGCTCACTGATCGTGATCGCTCGTCATGGATCGTGATCGTTGCCCTGCATCGTCGGATCGTGCGTGGGTCGATCGTGATCTGGCCTGAATCGCTCGTATCGTGGCCATGGAAATCGATCCGCTCTTCATGATCATGGCCCCTGCAAGCGATCGGATCGTGCACGGATCGTGGCCTTGGTCGATCACGGTCGATACGGCTCGTTCATGGATCACACGGCATCGATCGGCTCGTTCATGGCTCACACGATCGCTCGCTCGTGATGGATCGTGTCTGGCGTGGCTTCGATCACGATCCGTGGCCTAATCGATCGGATCGTGCACGGATCGTGGCCCTGGTCGTGCAATGATCGATCGCTCGTCAGGATTCATCGCCTGCATCGATCGGATCGTGGCTGGTTCGATCACGGATCGTGGCCTTGGGCGATCACGGATCGATCGGGTCGTTCCCTGATCGTGTATCGTGGCCTGCCTGATCGGATCGTGGCCGTGTTCGATCACGGATCGTGGCCTGAATCGATCGGATCGTGCATGGATCGTGGCCTTGGTCGTGCATGGATCGATCGGCTCGTTCATGGATCGATCGGATCGTGCGTGGTCGATCACGGATCGATCGGCTCGTTCATGGATCGTGGCCTTGGTCGTGCATGGATCGATCGGCTCGTTCATGGATCGTGGCCTGCATCGATCGGATCGTGCGTGGTCGATCAAGGATCGTGGCCTGCATCGATCACGGATCGATCGGATCGTGCACGGCTCGTTATGGATCACACGGATCGATCGGCTCGTGCATGGATCGGGCCGTGGTCGATCACGGATCGTGGCTGAATCGATCGGATCGTGCATGGATCGTGGCTTGGTCGTGCATGGATCGATCGGATTAATCGTTCGGATCGATCGGATCGTGCGTGGTGATCACGGATCATGGCCGTGATCGGATCGAATCGGCTCAGGATCATGGCCCTGCATCGATCGGATCGTGGTGGTCGATCACGGATCGGTCGTGGCTCGACGGATCACGGATCGGCCTTGCTCGATCATGGACGATCGGCTCGTTCATGGATCACACCGACGATCGGATAGTGTGGGATCGGATGGTGCCTTGGTCGATCACGATCGATGATACGTGCACGGGATCGTGGCCTTGGTCGATCACGGATCGATCGGCTCGTTCATGGATCATGCCCTGCATCGATCGGATCGTTGGGTCGATCACGGATCGTGGCCTTGCTCGATCATGGATCGATCGGCTCATTCATGGATCACACGGATCGATCGGCTCGTGCAGGGATCGTGGCCTTGGTCGATCACACGGATCGATCGGCTCGTTCATGGATCATGGATGGTCGATCAGGGATCGATCGGCTCGTTCATGGATCGTGCCCCCGATCACGGGGTCGATCAGCTCGTGCATGGATCGTGGCCCCGGTCGATCGATCGGCTCGTTCATGGATCATGGCCGGGGTCGATCAGCTCGTGCATGGATCGTGGCCCTGATCGTCACGGGTCGTGCCCCGCTCGTCCCTGGACGATCCCGGACCGTGACCCGATCTTCCCATGGGCGATCACGGATCATGTCCGGTCGACCGACCGGATCGTGGCCCGGGTCCATGGTCGATCCGGTGTCGTCTTCCCTCGTCCATCACGAGACCATCGAGCGGCCCTCGGTCAACATGGCGCACCGAGTTTTTTCAAAATTCGAGAATGCATCGGAAGTCACATAAGGCATAACACGGAAATCCTTCTAGGAACTTGGACAATTCACGTACATGGTCGATTGCTACTTCACCGATCGTTTCTCCTCCGATTTGATCCATTCTTCTTCCTAAATTTTGTTTGTGTCACAAATAGGCACCCCAATGGTTCCCGACCTCCCAACTTATTTTTATAATTTTCGGTATTTTTCAAAATTTTTAAGTACCAAAAAAAAAAAAAAAAAAAAAATCCAAGCGTCCAACTTTTTTTCTGTCTCCCCATAATTTAGTTCACATTTTTCTGAGCATCCCGCCAAAAAAATCTCATCAAAACTCAATTTCTACATTTTTTTAGAGACGTGGTGCTATCTCAAGCATGGTGAATGTTTCCTCC
>JAGKPW010001704.1:0-30000 GCA_019926035.1 Melaleuca alternifolia
GAAGGTCTGGATTGGCTTTTTACGTTTCACCAGACGGATAACTTTCTCGTAGGTAGACGAAATGCAGCTGGACAAGACCAAGCTCATCGGAACCAAAAAACTGAGAGTGACAATACCTTCTATCGCCTCCACATCTACAATCGCTTCCCAGCAAGTAAAACCACGAATTTTGAGACAAACGATCATCGTGAATAAAAGTAAATCCATACTTCGCGGTGGTTTCGATGAACTTTAGGTACGCCACCTCACTTCCTGCTCTCTCTCTCTCTCTCTCAGATTTGCACTCGCGATGATCGTTTGTCTGCATATTTGTGGTTTTGCTGCATGCGATGCGATTGTAAATGTAAAGGCGATCGGATGTATTTGTCACTCTCCATTTTTTGGTTTGATGATACTCTGTCCATGTCCATTTGCAGCACGTCTGCATACGAGAGAGTTATTTCTCCGGTGAAACTGTACAAGCAAATCCATACTTCCTCATCCTCTCTCTCTCTCTCTCTCTGATATGCATTCGCAATGATCGGTTGTCTGCATATTCGTGGTTTTGCTGCATACGATGCGATTGTAGATGTACAAACGATCAGATGTATTTGTCACTCTCCGTTTTTTGGATCGATGCTACTATGTCCTTGTCCATCTTTAGAAGGTCTGCATACGAGAGAGTTATCCGTCCGGTGAAACTGTAAAAGTAAATCCATACTTCGCGGTGGTTTCAAAGAACTTCAGGTATGCACCTCACTTCCTCCTCTCTCTTTCTCTCTGAGATTTGCAATCGCGATGATCATTTGTCTCCATATTCATGGTTTTGCTGCATGCGATGCCATTGTAGATGTAAGGGCAATCGCATGTATTTGTCACTCTTAGTTTTTTGGTTTGATGATACTCCGTCCATGTCCATCTGCAGCATGTCTGCGTGCGAGAGAGTTATCCGTACGGTGAAACTATAAAAGCAAATCCATACCTTGCGGTGGTTTCGAAGAACGTTTGGTACGCAAACTCAGTTCCTCCTCTCTCTCTCTCTCTCTCTCTCTCTCTCTCTCTCTCTCTCTCTCTCTCTTTCAGATTTGCATTCGCGATGATCGTTTGTCTGCATATTCATGGTTTTTCTGCATGCGATGCGATTGTAGATGTAAAGGCGATCGGATGTATTTGTCACTCTCCGTTTTTTCGTTTGAAGACACTCTGTCCATGCCCATCTGTAGCATGTCTGAATATGAAAGAGTTATCCGTTCAGGAGAAACTGTAAAAGCAAATCCATGCTTCGCGGTGGTTTCGAAGAACTTCAAGTACGCCACCTCACTCTCTCCTCTCTCTCGCTCTCTCTCTCAGATATGCATTAGCTATGAACGTTTATCTCCATATTCGTGGTTTTGCTGCAAGCGATGCGATTGTCGATGTAGAGGCGATTGGATGTATTTGTCACTCTCCGTTTTTTTGTTCGATGATACTCTGTCCATGTCCATCTGCAGCACGTCTGCATACGAGAGAGTTATCCATCCGGTGAAACTGTAAAAGGTAATCCGGACATCGCGGTGGTTTCGAAGAACTTCAGGTACGCAAACTCACTTCCTCCTCTCGTCTTCTCCCTCTTATCTACTCAGAGTTGGCCATTCGCGATGATCGGTTTGTGCTGCATATTCGTTGGTTTCAGGCATGCCCGATGCGATTGTAGAAGTAGAGGTGATTCGGATCTATTTGCACTGTCCATTTTTTGGTTTGAGGATACTCTGTCATTATCATATGCAGCACGTCTGCATACACGAGCGTTACCCGGCCAGTGAAACTGTACAAGTAATTCCATAACTTCGCGGTGGTTTTTTACGAAGAAACTTTAGGTACGGCCACATACTTCTCATCTCCTCTCTCTCTCTCTCTCTCTCTCTCTCTCAGATATGCCTTCCCGATGATCGTTTGTCTCCATATTCGTGGTTTTGCTGCATGCGATGCGATTGTAGATGTAGAGGTGATCGAATGTATTTGTCACTCTCCATTTTTTGGTACGATGATACTTTGTCCATGTCCATCTACAGCACGTCTGCATACGAGAGAGTTATCCGTCCGGTGAAATTGTAAAAGTAAATCCATACTTCGCTGTGGTTTCGAAGAACTTTAGGTACGCCACCTCACTTCCCTGCTCTCTCTCTCAGATTTGCATTCGCGATGATCGTTTGTCTGCATATTCGTGGTTTTGCTGCATGCGATGCAATTGTAGATCTAGAGCCGATCGGATGTATTTGTCATGTCCGTTTTTGGTTGATTGATATCTGTCCATGGTCCTCTGCAGCAAGTCGCTAGAGAGAGTTACCGGGTCCAGTGAAACTGTAAAAGTAAGTAAATCCTACGTCGCTGTGTTTTCGAAGGAACTTTAGAGTTATACGCCACCTTACGTCTCCTCTCCGCTCTCTCTCCCTTTCCACTCTCTCAAAGATATGCATTCGCGATGATCATTTGTCTGCATATTGGTGGTTTTGCTGCATGCGATGCGATTGTGTAAGTAGAGGTGATCGGATGTATTTGTCACTCTCCGTTTTTTGGTACGATGATACTCTGTCCATGTCCATCTACCGCACGTCTACATACGAGAGAGTTATTCGTCTAGTGAAATTGTACAAGCAAATCCAGACTTCGATGTGGTTTCGAAGAAGTTCCAGTACGCAAACTCAGTTCCTCCTCTTTCTCTCTCTCGCTCTCTCTCTCTCTCTCTCTCTCAGATATGCATTCGCGATGATCGTTTGTCTGCATATTCGTGGTTTTACTGCATACGATGCGATTGCAGATGTACACGCGATCAGATGTATTTATCACTCTCCATTTTTTGGTTCGATGATATTTGTCCATGTCCATCTGCAGCACGTCTGCATACGAGAGAGTTATCCGTCCAGTGAAACTGTAAAGGTAAATCCTTACTTCGCGGTGGTTTCGAAGAACTTCAGGTACGCCACCTCAATTCCTGCTCTCTCTCTCTCTCCCAGATTTGCATTCGTAATGATCGTTTGACTGCATATTTGTGGTTTTGTTGCATGCGATGCGATTATAGAAGTAGAGGCGATCGGAAGTATTTGTTACTGTCCATTTTTTGGTTTGATGATACTCTGTCCATGTCCATCTGTAGCACGTCTGCATACGAGAAAGTTATCCGTCCGGTGAAACTGTAAAAGTAAATCCATACTTCGCGGTGGTTTCGAAGAACTTCAGGTACGCCAACTCACTTCCTCCTCTCTCTTTCTCCCTCTCCCTGAGATATGCATTCGCAATGATCATTTGTTTCGATATTCGGGGTTTTGCTGCATGCGATGCGATTGTTGAAGTAGAGGCGATCGGATGTATTTGTCATTGTCCATTTTTTGGTTTGATGATAGTCTGTCCATGTCCATCTGCAGCACGTCTGCATACGAGAGAGTTATCCGTCCGGTGAAACTGTAAAAGTAAATCCATACTTCGCGGTGGTTTCGAAGAACTTTAGGTACGCCACCTCACTTCCTCCACTCTCTCTCCCTCTCTCTCTCTCTCACATATGCATTCGCGATGATCGTTTGTCTCCATATTCATGGTTTTGCTGCATGCGATGCCATTGTAGATGTAAAGGCGATCAGATGTATTTGTCACTCTCATTTTTTTGGTTTGATGATACTCTGTCCATGTCCATCTGCAGCACGTCTGCATGCGAGAGAGTTATCCGTCCGGTGAAACTATAAAAGCAAATCTGTACTTTGCGGTGGTTTCGAAGAACGTCTGGTACGCAAACTCAGTTCCTCCTCTCTCTCTCTCTCTCTCAGACTTGCATTCGCGATGATCTTTTGTCTGCATATTCGTGGTTTTGCTGCATGCGATGCGATTGTAGATGTAAAGGCGATCGGATGTATTTGTCACTCTTCGTTTTTTGGTTTGATGATACTCTGTCCATGTCCATCTGCAGCATGTCTGTATACGAGAGAGTTATCCGTCCGGTGAAACTGTAAAAGCAAATCCAAATTTCGCGGTGGTTTCGAAGAACTTCAGGTACGCCACCTCACTTCCTCCTCTCTCTCTCTCTCTCTCTCTCTCTCTCTCTCTCTCTCAGATATGCATTCGCAATGATCGGTTGTCTGCATATTCGTTGTTTGGCTACATGCGATGCGATTGTAGATGTACACGCGATCGGATGTATTTGTCACTCTCCGTTTTTTGGTTCGATGCTACTGATTGATGCCTTTAAAACATCGATGGTGAAAGAATTTGAGATGACGGATAATGGCCTCATGAGTTATTTTCTTGGCATCGAAGTGAAGCAAAGTGCAGAGGGAATTTTTATTTCCCAGAAAGGATATGCAGAGAATGTCCTTGAAAAGTTTGACATGAAGGATTGTAATTCAGTTAATACACCAATGGATTGTGGAACCAAACTGTCGAAATTTGATGATGGTGTCGATGTTGATTCGACATATTATAGAAGCCTGATTGGAAGTTTGAGATATTTGACATGCACGAGGCCAGATATCGTGTACAGTGTTGGAATTGTGAGTCGATACATGGAGAAGCCAAAGTCATCTCATCTGAAAGCTGCGAAGAGGATACTTCGATACATCAAAGGTACTATTACTGATGGTTTGCATTACTATCGATCTGAAACTTTTCAACTTAGAGCTTATTCAGATAGTGATTATGGTGGAGATATTGATGATCGAAAAAGCACTACAGGCTTTGTATTTTTCTTATGTGATACTGTTTTCACATGGTCATCAAAGAAGCAACATAGTGTTACTCTGTCGACATGTGAAGCTGAATATGTAGCTGCATCATCATGTGTTTGTCATGCAATATGGCTGAGAAGACTGCTCAAAGATATTCATATGGAGCAAAAGAAAGCAACGGAGATTTTTGTTGATAATGCTTCTGCTATTGCCTTGGCGAAAAATCCAGTGTTTCATGAACGAAGTAAACATATCGATGTTCGATATCACTTCATTCGAGAACATGTTAAAGAGAATGAAGTTGAAGTATTGCATGTGAAGACAGGAGATCAAGTAGCAGACATTTTTACCAAGCCTCTCAAGATCGATGCATTTCGGAAGTTCAAGAGCTTGCTTGGCATGATCAATGGAAGAGAATTTGGTTTAGGAGGGAGTGTTGGAAATTAAACCAAATTTATTGGTGTTATTTTCTGAAAAAGAGTTATGATCGTTGTTAAGTTTGAAGTGTCGTAATTTGCAGATTATATTAAGTGTTGTCTAGTTACTAGGCTCTTAATGCTTTCAAGTTTCAATGTCGTTTAATTATCTTGTTAAAAAGTCAAGTATTGTAATTCTGTGTTTTCTAAGAGTGAAGAATAGCGTGGCCTTCTCGTCTTCTCCTCCTCTGTTGTGTGAGTTGAGAGTCCTCACCTTCGAAATCTATCGAAAAATCGTTATCGATCTTGTGCCTGTGACGTTCTTTTTCAACATTCCTGAGCCGGATCTGCTCGAACTATAGTACTTGAACTGCCATCTGCACGGGCAACCTCTCATTCTGCGCCGCGTGGCTGCAGGCTTCTTGAGAGAGCTTTTGGCCATCGATGGTTTTGCACAGGCGGTAGCGCTCTGAGTCCTTGATGTTCGGATGTATCTGTTAGACAAAGGGTCGAACTTTAGCCTTGATGAAATAAGTAAATTATCATCAGCACTCACGACATGCACACACACAAACAGAGGGTCACCTTCAGAAAGATGTCCACAGCTCGGTAAAGTCCATCGCTCACTACACGGGCGTGGTCTGGCAGCAACTCTGCAAAAGCTATGAACTTGGATGGCAACAAGTTTGAGTCCACTGCTACTTCCGCGAGATAGTTGTCCAACAGCTTGGACACCTTAAGAATCGAGCTCTGTTTAGGAGATCCAGGGCTGTCAAAGTCATGAACCACTTCGCTTTCATCTCTCAAATGATTATCCTCGTCCTCGTCTTCATCTAAGTTCAGAAAGACTGCAAAAATTCTCAAGACCAAGTCAGTGTCGTACATAGTGATGCTGTGGCTGTTCCCATGGGAAGTGGCGGGAATTAGGATGTCTTCCAGAATTGCCTGGTCGAGTTGAAGACCAATTCTCCTCTCCAGATCGGATCTGCACAAAATAGAGCCTGATGATCCTATCGCAGTTTTTAGCAAGCTCGACAAGAAACCCATTGGAACCGGACTCTTCCTTGACTGCGTAGGAAGCAAGCTGACGATTGCTTCCACCATGACTCTTCGCTTCTTTATTAAGTCCAAATCCGGTAGGCTTCCTTTCATTGTGTTCGGATCTCTAGCCAAAAGGCCATGAAGAGATGTTTGGGCATAGTTGATCAGAATTTTGCTGATCATGTCCTGCTTCAGCCCCTTCGACTTGACTGCGGATAGGACTCGTTGGAAGAAATCGAGATTAAGCACCGCAAGCGATTTGCCCCACCAGTCGGAAGGCGTTTCTGGCTCCATCACTTTTCCTTGGAAGTTATGGTCGAGCTTGGAGAGACCGGAGGTGAGCTGCTCTTTGCAGGCATTACTCGCGATTGCATTAATGAGCCTTGAGATGAGGTTTATGTCCTCTGCTACTGGCAAGAGCGTCCCACAGCGATGGAGGACCGAGATTGAGTGGGATATGTTGGGAAGCACAGAGTCCTCGATATATGCTTCTGCTCGAGATTCTAGGTTCTTATCGGCAAATTCCTCAGTCATGTCTAGGTGGTGCGCGATGCATCGCAGCGAAGCAATGTTTGCTAATGTGATATCAACATTAATGCCGTAACAGAACTTTGCAGCGAGCTCAAACGCATCTGCACCTCCAGGGACAGCAGTGAGATTTATCCTGCAGATTTTGGAGTCTTTTGCTTCCAACAATATTTTCCCGACTCGTCCACTACGAGAAACGAGAGGAAACTGCAAAAGCATTAAATGCGTGAGTAGGCAAATTTTATGGAGGAAAGAATAAAGCCACTGGGAATATGAACTGAATATGATCGGGCATAGTAGATACATCTTTTTCTCTGAAAATTATTATGCATAATCGAGTGATTAACGAGTGGCAGTAGTACAGAATTTCCGGTTAACCGGCTGGTATGGACTGATATTTACTTGATTGCAGACAAGCTGCAACTGCTAGGCGTTTTTAAGGATCGAATTCAAACAATAAGCACCATGAATAATTTTCTCTCTAAATGGAAAGATAGAAATCGAAATAACAGACAAAGAAATACAAATACGGAAATATGTTTACATCTAAATGGGCTTTCCATACCTTGTGGAGAGCAAAGCTTGATGTTCCTACTTCCACAGTGAGATCACTAGAAACGTCGGATATAGGCCTGCAAGAAAACATAAGGTGAGATAAAAGCTTAGAAGTGTAAATCTATTGCCGGTTCAACTCTTTGCATACATATCTAGGGGTGCTAACAATTCAAAATCCATGGAGCAACTTCTGCTGCTATAAGGTTGTATTTTTTTATAAAAAGCATACTCCAAAGGTAACTCCATCAAAAAGATTATCTTAAAACAAACTAGGAATTGCTAAACGACACGATGGTTGATGGAGGAGGGAAAACAAAAGTATTACCATTCAAAAGCTTGGCGGATGTTGGAACTTGGACGAAACGACCTCTTCCCTAAAATGCTGGGCTTCAGTTCACCCATTGTCACGACGCCCATCTCTTCACTTCCCCAGCGTTCTATACAGAAAGTTCTAACAAAAAAAGAAGTGATACTAGTAAGAAATTTGTTCGAATGGTTATGTATCATGATGCAAGAAAGAATGAGAGAATGCTAATAGGAGGAGGAAGGAGAAGGACGAAAATATTGTGTTTATGATTTTCTCTCTTGTATCTCTCCTGTATATATAAGGTTTTACAAGTGGGATAATATCTCCAATTAAGGAATCACAATTGGAAATTGCATAATTGGCGAATTTGGGAATGTTGCGATTTGCGACCACAGTCAAATATTTGCTAGGAGGAAATAAGTTGATAAATTGGTAAATCGGCGGAGGATTTGATCTAAAAAATGTAATATTCGATCAAATCTTTTTGAGGATTTGACCGAATATCTTATTAAAAGATTTGACCGAATATCTTCTTTCTCGCATGCCTAAAAGGCTCTGAGAAGAAGACCTGAGAGAGAAGAAGAAGACCATGCCTAAAGCGCTGGCATTCCCCATTTTCATTTAAAGCTTCTCTGAGTGGTATAAAAGGCCAAAGCCTCATACATTGCCCGTTGCAAACAGACTCAAATCGCATTGGCTTTGGAATTAATTTGATAATCTTTTGTCTGATCAACTTCTCTTATTTTTTAAATTCCTATTTACCTTTCTCACGAACAGCTTATATATTCGTTTACCCATAATGATGTGAAGTCTAGCGACTGTTCTTTGTGTGACTTACCAATTTTTCTCCGATTCAGTCAGCCACTACTATTGCATTACTAACTCTAAGATGATTTATTAGGAAAGCGGTAAATGACAATCATAAAACGACTTTGAGGAATCAAAGGATTCTATAGTTTATAAATTCCTGTTTGGCCCTAATTTTTGTGATCTTCTAAAGCTTGAATCTCCAGAGGTAATCGGAGTTTCTTATTCATTACATTTATTTGAATATAACAAGCCCATAGTATATTGAAAAATAGAAGATACATCGTTCGTAAAAGTACGTACTCTTCACTTTGTTTTGCCTACGCTAGGCAATCTTTTTGGTTCGACCGGATATAGATATTAATTACTCAACTGATTCTATTCTGCAGGGAAACTTGTTCGAACATACAGAAATTCAGAAGTTTCAAATAGATCTAAATCAAACTGGGAGGTTTTTAATTTTGGTCCAATAAAAAGCTGGAAGATGAGAAAGTATGATAAGCATGTGGACTTATCCTATTCAGCATCTTCAAAGCGAGTTCGCCTCATAGGAAAGCAAGTTCTAATTTGATTGCCCTCCTACCTTGAAGCTCGGCAAAGGTCAACAATATAATTGCGGCTTAATATCAGCAGATAGACGATGCTCTTTCGAACTTGAACTCCGAAAAGGCGTGGTTCCTTGATCAACAATGAAGTTAAAATTGCAGTTATGTTTATTATAATAAATTTAGAGTTAGGCCCTCAATTAAAAGGCTTGTTGTCTTGAAAAGAAATTATAATACCGTTCCGCCATGAATATTTCACTATAGAGGGAGTGTGAAAACAACTTCAAGTCGTTGCTAATACGACAAGCCTCTAAACAAGAATCTAATGCTATTCTGTTGACACCTAAATTTCGTCAAATTTCATATTAAATAAAAATAGGGATTTATTTTAATCCCTGAAAAAATGTGTATTTTGTATTTAGTTTTAGGAGTTGCATGAATATTTAATTAAGTGGGTTCATGCATGGAAATCGTGTAATTGGCGAATTTGGGAACATTGCGACTTGCGACCACAGTCAAATATTTTAATCATTGAAGAGGAGGAAATAAGTTGATAAATTGGTAAATCGGCAGAGAATTTGATCTAAAAAATGTAATATTCGGTCAAATCTTTTTTAGGAGTTGACCGAATATCTTCTTTCTCCCATGCCTAAAAGCCTCTGAGAAGAAGACCTGAGAGAGAAGTCGTAAAAAAATAAAAAGAGGAAAGGATAATCATATCCATATGATTTTGCACTTATCGACTAATATAACCTCTTTCATTATTTTTCGGTGCTTATTCTATTCTGGGTAATGAAGAACTTGCTATTCTTAACTCTTGGGTTCAAGAATTCCTATATAACTTAAGTGACACAATAAAAGCTTTTTCTATACTTTTATTAATTGATTTATGTATCAGATTCCATTCACCCCATGGTTGGGAACTAATGATTGGCTATGTCTACAAAGATTTTGGATTTGTTCACAACGATCAAATTATATCGGGTCTTGTTTCTACTTTTCCAGTCATTTTGGATACAATTTTTAAATATTGGATCTTCCATTATTTCAATCGTGTATCTCCATCACTTGTAGTGATTTATCATTCAATGAATGACTGATCCAAATAGAATATTTGTTACTTTGTAACATAAGGTACATAAGCAAAGCATTTCCATTTTAAGACGTACTTACTCTTTCTACCCTATAGGAATTTCTCCTACTCCTATATTCCAGTAAAACGATTTCAATAAAGTAAATAGCAGAATTGTGGATAGGGAACTATACAAGTGACCTACCTAATTTTATTGTAGAAATTTTCGAGATCAATGATTGGACCATGCAATCTAAAAACACCTTTTCTTGGATAAAGAAAGAGATTATTCGATCTATTTTCGTATCATTGATGATATATATCATAACTCGGACATTCATTTCAAATGCATATCCCATTTTTGCACAGCAGGGTTATGAAAATCCACGAGAAGCAACCGGGCGTATTATATGTGCCAATTGCCATTTAGCTAATAAACCAGTGGATATTGAGGTTCCACAAGCGGTACTTCCTGATATTGTATTTGAAGCAGTTGTTTGAATTCCTTATGATATGCAAGTTAAACAAGTTCTTGCTAGTGGTAAAAAGGGAGGTTTGAATGTGGGGGCTGTTCTTATTTTACCTGAGGGATTTGAATTAGCCCCCCCTCCCCGCGATCGTATTTCGCCCGAGATGAAAGAAAAGATAGGCAATCTGTCTTTTCAGAGCGATCGCCCCACTAAAAAAAATATTCTTGTGATAGGTCCTGTTTTTGGTCAGAAATATAGTGAAGTCATCTTTCCTATTCTTTCCTCGGACCCCTAATAAAGATGTTCACTTCTTAAAATATCTCATATATGTAGGAGGGAACAGAGGAAGGGGTCAGATTTATCCCGACGGGAGCAAGAGTAACAATAAAGTTTATAATGCTACAGAGGCGGGTGTAGTAAATAAAATAATACGAAAAGAAAAAGGGGGGGTACGAAATAACCATATTGGATGCGTCAGATGGACATCAAGTGGTTGATATTATCCCCTCGGGGCCAAAACTTCTTGTTTCCGAGAACAAATCTATCAAACTTGATCAGCCATTAACGAGTAATCCTAATGTGGGTGGATTTGCTCAAGGGGATGCGGAAATTGTACTTCAAGATCCATTCTGTGTCCAAGGCCTTTTCTTCTTCTTGGCATCTGTTATTTTGGCCCAAATATTTTTTGTCCTTAAGAAAAAACAGTTTGAGAAGGTTTAATTGTCCGAAATGAATTTCTAGATTTGTGGATTTTCAATATCATATCAAGTTCGTAAAAAGAATCAAATTCTTGTTTTGGCAATTCAATTATAATATGTATGATAAAAAATTATGAAAAGCTTTTTGCTTGTTTCTATTCCAGATGTCTATATCGGGAACTATTTGTACCGCATTCCTAGTCATAGTATGAATATTGTGAAGAAGATTATTTTAGTTTATACCTTCTTCTTTTTTTCAAGCCAAATTCGAGCCGTGTCACTAGGTCACTCTTGTGAGATTGAAATGTCATAGAATGTATAAATCGTTTTCTGTTCTAATAGAAAAAAAATATAAAATTTCATTGGGTACTAAACATAAGATAAGTAAGTGGAGAATAGAAAACAAAGAATTATTCGACTTCTTCCTTTTCTCAGTCTTTTCTTTGACACAAGAAATGCAGAAAATTCCTTTCTTGTGTCAAAGAAAAACGGGTTTTGATCCCGTTCGTCAAAGATTACTATCCTTAGTTTATATTTTTTCTAGGTTTATCAATCAGAACCCTTTTTTTATATTTATTATGTACACATGTATAAAGTAGTGAAAAAAATAGAGGGAAATTTTTTGATAAAATAGAACTTATTCTGATGAATTGAAAAAATTAAACTTTTATGAGATATGAAATAGAGTAGAGTAAGGATCTATTTGAAAAGTATTTGCTTTGCATAATATCTGATCGATAGAAATATATATTGTAATTGTGTCATTCAGGAAAATGTAATCGAACGATTCCTTCTTTCTTCTAACTTTGAAAGATAGATAAGATACTATCAATGAATAAGAGATGTTCTAAATCAATTAATGAAGTTTTCAAAAACATTATCATAAAAAAATGAAATGAAGTTTTTTTTTCAAAATCGGGAAAAGTTATTTATTTTTTTCGTTTATACTAATAAAATATTATGAAAGCTTAAGAAGGACTTGCCTTCTTAAGCTTTCATGTGTCCAACTCAGTTCACCTTATTATTAGATTATTACAGAGATGAATTCAATCTGGAGTATGAACCATAAAAGAAATACCTATTAAACCAATCACAACTATACCAATTACCGTACCTATTATCCAAAGAGGAATCCTTCTAGTAGTATCGGCCATTTATCCCGCTTTCCTCCATCATTTCTTTCATCAAGTTGTCATGCTAAAGACATAAACAGCCATAGATAATTATGAGATGTGATCCTTCCGAATGGGTCAAGATAATTCTTATTATTATTTAGTATTCTACTATTCTTTTTTCTTTTCTTAATTGAAGAAATAATTGGAAAATAAAACAGCAAGTACAAAAATGAGTAATAACCCCTAGTAGAGACTGGTACGATTCATTTCAACATTTTGTTCGTTCGGGTTTGATTGTGTCGTAGCTCTATAATTTGTATTAGGTTTATCGTTGGATGAACTGCATTGCCGATATTGACCCTAAAAAAGAAACGGTAGGTACAGCTATTCCATGAACAACTAACCATCGCATTAAATTGGATAGGTTCGATCTATGGTCATTGGGTCCTCCTAAAAAGATCTACTAAAGGGTCAAAACGGCCAGTTATTAATGGAATTCCTTGTCGGCTCTCTATAAAATATTCGTTTGGATGAGGGCTTCCAAACACATCATAAGCTAAACCCGTGCTGACGAATAACCAACCCGCAATGAATAGGGAAGGTATAGTAATACTCTGAATAACCCAATATCGAATATTGGTAATAATATCAGCAAAAGAACGTTCTCCTGTGCTTCCAGACATGCTGAGCTCCACATATTCTTTTACAGTTAAAGGGGGATCGATTCCATAAAAGATTATATCAGTAAATGGATTGATTCCATAAAAGATGATATTAGTAAATGGAAATTCACTGAAGTTCCATCCTTGTTAGATTGTCAATATTGTACCAAGGGTGTTTTTCGAGTATACCGAATCAATATAGCTATCCTTATTCTGACAGAGCAACACAATTTGAATTAGTATGGAAATGAAGTACTAGATAATTTCTTTATTCTTCTATTGTTGCTTGTCGATGTAGAATCATCCATGTACTATTCAATATCCAATTTTTATAAGATTTCTTTCTCTCCATTTTTTCCACAATTCAATTTGATGCAAAATTGAAAAATCTCCTTTTTAGAGCTATAAGCTTAAACTGTAGAAAAGTTTTTTTGTTGTTCTCATTGTTTTTCAATACTATCTACCCCTTTTACTTGTTACTCTACGAATAAACAATTCCTCTTAAAATAATAAAACAAAGAGAACAACAAAAAAATAGATTTGAAATAATCAATATCCGTAATTCACACATTGTTTTCATGTATTAGATCAAAAGATTCTTTCTAGAACTAGCTGCGAGGGTGAGAATTTATGATATGAAAAGACAATTTCTATTTCTAATAAATATGGAAAAAATGTAGAACCTATAAAAGAAAGAAAAAATTATAGGAATTACTAGTCTTAGAATCTAGTTGGGCGAAAAGAAAGATTTTATTTTCGTATCGTGAAACTTAGGGAAGTGCTTTATAAACATATGGATAAAAAGAACACATTTCATTTAGCTCCTTCATCATCATGCTTACTATAACTAGTTATTTCAGTTTTCTACTAGCAACTTTAACTATAACCTCGGCTCTCTTTATTGGTCTGACCAAGGTACGACTTATTTGAAATTATTTGAATGAACACAACGCATAAAAAAGAAATCTTTCTATGGTATTCATAGACTCTATAGTTCCTTACCAGGTCAATTTCCAATTAGTGGTCATTGAGATTTATGGGCAATGCAGATTAATATGTACGAATAGATATTACCTCTCTTTTTTCCCTTTCAAACAAATTTAAATGATTGAAGTTTTTCTATTTGGAATTGTCTTAGGTCTAATTCCTATTGCTTTAGCTGGATTATTTGTAACTGCATATTTACAATACAAACGTGGTGATAAGTTGGACCTTTGATTAAATTAATTAACATCTTTTTTTTTCAATTGACCTCATCTCCTCTTTTCTTTAATCCAAAGGAGGTCAAATTAAGATTACTGTTGAATTATTTAAGTGTAATTTTTGGACTAACCTAACCAAGACTGGAATCACGCTCTGTAGGATTTGAACCTACGACATCGGGTTTTGGAGACCCACGTTCTACCGAATTGAACTAAGAGCGCTTTCTTATTTTCTTATCATTATTACACTAGCTAAAACTAAAAAAGAAAAAGAAGAGGATTTTTTCTTTTCACGACTCGATTCTTCGGGGTAGTAGCAATACTTTCAGGATCTAACTTTACTCCAAGATTTGCAAAATTCTTAGGTAACTTGTTCCCAAGGTAGAGCACTACATTCAACTTTGAGCAAGAAGCTTACTTCCCACGGATACAAGGGTAAGTCCGGTCAAAATACAAAAGGGGAAGAGAACAGGAGAAAACGTAGCAAAAGCCTAGATTCACGGTCACCGCACAGCTATACAATCAAAAGTCGCGGGGAAAAGAGAAGGGAGAGTGCTAATCCTAAGTTACATCCACCGGCTTGGGCCAGTCTCGCACACACGAAGGCTTTGGGTTGTCCACGGTGCCCTCCTCTGAGTCGTCTACCCCATCAGGGTCTTCAAAGCCGAACTCGTATCCTCCCTGTGGTACCTCACACCTCTCAACCAACAACTCTAGTTCGGTCTCATGGAAGCCCGTGTACATGCTAATGTGCTGATGTGGGTACCAGATATGCTTCGTGGTGCTCCAAATCCAGCCGATCGTGCTGTGGGATTCTTGGATTAATCCATCTTCCTTTACTTCTATGTCTATGACCTCTCCCATGTCTCTAGGGGGAACGGGAGCTGCTGCCATGCCGTTCCCTTCGTCTTCTTCTTCTTCTTCATCCCAATTGAAGGGGATATCCGGTTCCAGATCCCCCTCCTCCTGATCCTCCTCCTCCTGAAGGTCCCACTCCAGCTCCAGCTCCAGCTGCTGCTCCCAGTCCTCCGGGTCCAAAGGTTCTAGCTCCAGTAGATCCCAAGCTTCCTCCTCGAGAGGGTCCTCCTCCATAAGCTCCTCCTCCTCTGACTTGTCCTCCAAGTCTGAGAGGTCCTGAACTGGGTCCATACTAGGGTCCTGGGATGGTGGGGTGGTGGAATGAGATACTTGGTATCCCAGTGAATGAACCCTAATCCTAAATTAGGAACACCCTTGCCCTAGGGTCCCTAATTCGACCCTCCCAACTCTCGGGCTTCAGTTGGCCTATCAGTCAACCCTAGGCAAGCCTAGCTGTAAATCTCTCTTCCCAAGGTCCCCAAGCTTCGCGTAGAAATACTCATTACCAACCCAAATCGAAGAACTCCCTACCTCTAGACTTCTAAGCTAAAGGTGGACTAACAAACGTCATAGGCCAAACCGAAGCTCGAGACCAGTTGAATCTGAGAGCTGCTTCGCTGGCAAGTCGAAACGGTGGTGGTGGCTTGAGCCGAGGTGGTCGGAGCTGAGAGAAATCCGGCCACAAAGCCGTCGGCTCGTTTTTAGGGTTTCCGAGAGGGTTCGGGGTTTTGAAGCCTCAATCCATGGATTCTAGACCAAACCGAACGAATTAAACATCATAGACAACAACTAGAAGCTTCAAGGAATCGATTGTTACTAACCAATCGAGTTAAGGAGGTCGGGAAGGGGGAGAACTCACCGAGTCTTTGGCTGTGGTTCTTCCCTGCGGTTTTCTGGAAAATTTTTCCAGAAAACCCTAGTCGCGGTGCCTCTTGTCGAGGGCTGCCGGCGACGGTGCAAGGCGAGTCGAAGCTCGCGGTCGGCGGCATTGGACAGACGGCGTTGCAAGCTCCACAACGGCACCGGCTGCAAGGCGAGAGGGGGTCTAAGCTCGGAGAAAACTGAGCTCAAAATGGGGAGGAAGCTCGGTTTATACCGAGCGAGGCAAGTGGGAGGCGAGCTGAAAATCAGCTCGCCGACGCCACGCGGCAGCCTCCCACGAGCTGCCGTCCCCTCCAGCTGTCCCCTCTGGCCAGTCGGTGGGTGGCTACAGGCTGGAATGACCGGTGAGGCGACCGGAGCAATGGAATGCACAGTGCATTCCACCTGCTCGGCAAAATGTCTCAGAGAAGAGAGAGAAAAGAGAGGGGAGTGGCTCGCGCGCGTGCTCCACGCGTGCCGTCCGGTCCGACCTGGTCGGATCGGCGGTTTGCGTGGTCGGGCCAGCCGGTTCGCTAGCTGGTTCGAAATTTTAAATTAAAATAATATATTTTAATTCCCGAAAATTGGAAAATTGCTTTAAAAATTCCTAAAAATTCAGAAAATTTCTGGAAAAATCTAAAATTGCAGTTTTTGACATTTTGGGCCCAAATAAAATTTCCAACATAAATTTTCATTAAATTCAAAGCCTTTCACAATTTTCGCGAAATAAAAGGAAATTATTAAATTTCCCTGGAAAATTCCTATTTAGCCAAAATTTGAGAACCGAACCCGAACGCGGTCATTACAATGGCTTCCTTAGTGGAGAAACGGCGCTTCTTCTTGGGCTGGGTAAGAGAAGTCTGTTTGAGTAGCCCGAAGGTTCTTCAGGTACGCCATCTATGGAATCGTCCCACTGAAGAAATGAACATTTTCAAACATAATATGAGCTACTACTATCATAGCATCAAAGCAGACGCCATAGAAGCAATAAATTTCCCCAAAAGACCATAATAAACAGAGGCATTAGGCATCAGTACGATTCTGCAACTACAGGAGTTAATCAGCATTAAGAGTTCTTTCATTCCATTTTCGCGGCTATACGTCATTGCTTCGAGAATCAAATATAATGATTAGCTACACTTTCAGATTGACATGGCTCTGTGATGACCTCATTTTTATGCTAGCCAGCTTACAAATGAAAGTCTAAGTTAATCCACGGAGCATTAAACTTTCAGCAGATCAAAGCTAACCCCACCTTTGTCTTCATCAATGTAAGATGAAGAAATCCAACAACAGCTAAGCAAAATCTCCAGAAATATTAAGAAATATTTGGACTACAACAGAAAAATCAATATTTTTTTAAATATGCTTGAGATGGCAAAAAAGGAATGAAGATTGAGAAACAGTTCATCATTTTGCCTTCAAAAAAGAACTCGTCATTCTTAGATTCCTAATTTTCAGTTTAGAGAATTTGACTTCCATTTGGTGTGTATCACTTTATGGATTTATTAATGTCTTCTAGTGCTCCTCTTTATTTTGCATTGCTTCCATGGACTGGGATTTTCATATTCTCCACCAAACTAATTACCACTTACCAAACAAAGGCACTCCACTTAAATTCTAAAATAACCTGTACGCATCATGTCAGCACCATACATGATACTTCCTTTTGTCTCAAGATGAGAAATTTCCAAGTTAAGTTTCTATACAGAGACTCAATTGATGCTTGCAGCTAGGAATTTTACAGCAAAAAATGCTGAATAGAAGTTACAGAAGTGAGTAAAAAGAGGAAAGAGGCGATCCAGCATCCTCTCTATTTGATAGCACTTCATTTCCACCGATCATAGAGATGACAAGCAATGATGATCCTGAGTCTAATGCACCAAGTATATTCGCATAGTCTAAAAACATCCTTATGACACCTAGAGGTATTTTTCCTGAATCTGCGGAGACTTGTGGAAGTGAACATTTTCTTCATCTCACAACTAGAAGCATCCGCCCGTTCTTTTAGCTAATAACCAAATGAAGCATTACAGTATATATGCAGAGCATCCCATCAGTGCATAGATACTGGCAAAGTATCTAGGTACCTAAGCAAGGCATCCCATTGAAATGACCCCTTAACCTTAACCAGTTTTTCCATTAAATCATTCCCAAATTCAAAATATTTTTATTTTTTAATTCAAAATGAAAAATTCCCTGTGTTTCCAAATAATCCTTTATTTCATTTTTAAGAAAAAGAGATGTTCCGTGATATTGAAGGACATATCTTAACTTATACAAGTTACAAATTTTCGTTTGATATAAGTGGTAAAATACATATTCTTGTGAGAAGGAGGATAAAAAAATCTTTGAATTTTTATTACTAATATCCAAAATTGATTTTTTTATAGTCCAAATAAAACGAATTGTATTGTTTTTTTATCCATTTTTTCTTTATTTGTTTCATTATTGTAAATGTATTTATCGATCATTTCTTTTAATTATCAAAACAAAATTGTGTCATGATCCTAGTAATATTAATGATATAGAGAAGTATACCTATGTATATCCTTTCAATTAAAATTTTTAAAAAATAATATGATTTACGGATTAATCGAACATTTCTTCATTTGAATTTCTTTAGTTTCTGCCAAATATTTTTTATTGCTGCTGACAGTTTAGTTGGATAACTTCTTTTATTATAACTAATATTTATTTCCGGAGTTAAAAATCCTTTCTTCTTATCTTTTGTAATTTTTTCTATTTGATTCCTGATTGTGCTGGTTCTATGATCCAGATCTTTCATTTTTTTTATGTTAATGAATAATCTATCAAATCCATAAATTGAATTTGAATGGACGAGTCATTAATAATCCCATTACTAATTATCGCATATTTTTATTTTTTAGTTTCAATCAATTCATATATTTTTCTTAATCCAAATAATTGAATTGGGTTTCTTTTGAAAAGTTCTTTTATTTTTCCTTTTAAAAATAGAATTTTTTATGACCTATATTTTTCTTTCTTTTGAAAGGTTAAAAAAATTATTCTTTCTTTTAAAACTTGTATAACTAAAAAAGAATTCTTTTGCAATTTGAGAATTTTTTTCTGAGTTCTTTAAAAATGGTTTTGAAAAATGAATGTTGTTTTCTGGGAGTACCAAAAGGAAGTTCAGTTTCATTCCCCAAACTATTAAAAAACAAAAATCATTTTTTTTGCCCTTTATTTCTTAGCGGATATTTCTGGGGGTGTGGCACCTTAGATCTATGCCAAGGTTTAAGGCAAAAGGGAAATAGGATCTTTATCTGATTACCGTCTGTCAACTAATTTTTTGGAAATTCGCTTTCTGATAATTGAACACCATTATAGGTGCATTTAACATGCATTTCTCTAATCCAATCTTTTAAGTCCTCGGACCATTCAGGAAATTGAAATAATAGCATATGGACTATATTTTTAGCTTTTATCAATGAAGGTAATACAATATATTTTCTAAGAAAACATTGGATTACTAATAAGTATCCTCTTATTACTTGAGCAAATAAAATGCTATCCTAGGCTTCGGCTATTTCTATTCGTGTTTTCTCTTCTATTTTTATTTTGTATTCTTCTCTTTTTTCTTCCTCGTTTTTTTTTCTCACTTTCTTTGTCTTTTCCTCGATATAATCCAAAATTCTTAATTTTGTTGTTTTTTTATACATCCAGTTTTTAAAAATGAATTTTATCATCTCAGAGATATCAAAAGAAAAAAATGGGTTTATCTATTTTGTCCAAAAAAAGAGGAGAATGCACATTTGCTTGAAACAATTCACAAGTAACTATTTTACGTCTTTGAGAACGCATGGAGCCTTTGATTATGTCTCGAAGAAAATCCAATTGTTGTAAATAACGTATCAAAGCCACTTCGTTGGCTTTGTCAGGATTATCAGTATTTTGAATATTAGCATCAATATTTTGTTGGCTATTTGTAAAAATCACTACACGTTTCGCTTTTCTGTAATGAATCTGATGATCCTCTGCCACGTTTTCTCCACTTTCTCCCTCCTATTATTCTAGATTGTTGAATTAATTTGTATGACCATAGAGGAACTTTTTTACTTATTTCTTTTATTCCAATAGATTCTTTTTAATTCTTTTAGTCTTAGGATCCATTATAATTGTGTTGAAGACAATTTTCAAAATTTTTATTTGATCTTCTGCATTAATTATTCCTTGTTCGGTTTCTGGAAATGGAAATAAAGAAAGGTTTTTTTTTCTGTTGATAATTAATTTCTATGAAATGCATATATTTGTTCTTCTAATTTTTCCTAAACAGTAGTAAAAAAATCCCATGAATCTTATTTATCCAACCTATCTCCATATAATTTTTTATGGAAATTTGATTTCGGATTGGGGATGAAAAAAAGAATTTGACCCTTCCATGAGAAGGCCCATCCAAAAAAGGATAATTTTTTTAGGCAAATATTCCTTTTTCTTCTCATCATTACACAATCTAGTTTTTTTTTTTTCGAGTACATCTAGAGTAATGGGTCCTTTATTTATAAGTTCCATTTTTTTTTCTAAATTCTTTGCTCAAGTTGTTCTTTTTATGTTCATTGGTATAAAGCCAATTATCATACAATTCATCATCGAGTAGTTTTACTCCTGTCAACAAAGAAATTTTTCTTTGTATAATTTCCAAGAAAGTTGACAAACTGGGGGGTACGTAAAAGATATTTTTTCTTTTCCATTGTTTCGACATGTATAAAAAAAATATTGTGACATTTCATTTCTTACGGAATTTGTAAATTTATTGTTTTTTATATATCGCAATGGACGATTCCATCGTTTATAGTCGAAAAGAAGAGTCACAAGAGGTTTTTCAAACCATAAAAAAAAATGGATCTTCTTTAAATAATTCTAACTTCGAATTCTCTTTATTTTTATTCCCATCCATATAAGAAGTTTTACCTTATGGGTTGCATCTGAAGATATGGAAAGGGATGTTTTTATGTTAGCAACAGAAGCCCAAGCTCATGGAATTGTTGATCTTGTAGCGATTGAATAAAAAAAATAGAAATAAGTTTATGCAAATCGCTGATTTGAGATTTTCTCTTCTTACTTATTACCGGGTTTAATAATATTCTATTCATCTATTAAATAGAGAAGTAATTCATAACCATCCGGTTAGGATCGATCTAAACCAGCCAATTCATTATGTATACCATTCAACATGCCAACTATTAAACAACTTATTAGAAACACAAAACAGCCAATCAGAAATGTCACGAAATCTCCCACCTTGGGGGGATGTCCTCAGCATCGAGGAACATGTACTAGGGTGTATATGCGACTCGTTCAAATCACCATTGGTATAAAAAAGGGAAAGCAATTTTCCAGTATCAATGATCAATACTAGTGAATAGTATAAAATGGAAGGAAGAAGGCCGTTCACTATCTCTATATATCGAAAACTAAAAAAAAGATCTATTCAATTCTTCTATTGTATATGAAATTTATGGTTTCCAATGAGAAAAAATTCCTCATTGGTAACAAATAGTTATCCATTAAGCGGGGAAATTCTATTTTCAAAGCTAAAATCTTATGCCTATACTCTTGCAAAAATGGACTAAGAGGGTCAGCTACCCTAGCCAATCTTCATAATTAAATACTATTACTGTATATGTAGATCTCGTTGTGAAAGATTTATTACTGGATAATTCATGGGTAGAGCCAAAGAATGTGAACTATACAAGTTGTTAATAGCATTGGTTAAATTAAGTAAGGGATTCCAGTGTATAGAGAGGACCTCACCGTTTAAGACATAACCATAGAAAAGATGGAATCCACTATTTCGTTATTCATTTCTATTTATTACTTTTTTTTTGTTTTTTGATACCTAGTATCAATACTCGTTTCGAGGTGAAATGCCAAGAAAAAAAGACAATTCGTGGTTAGGAAGGTTATAGTAGCAAAAGCCATTGGAATTTTAATTTTATACATTGGAAGAATTCGTTTTGTTTTTAATAAACTAGGAAAAGGGAAAAGAATAACTTAAAGAAAGGAAATCAATTAGTTATTCATGAAAGTTTCATTTATTCAATGACTAGAATTAGACGAGGACATAGAGCTCGGAGACGTAGAACAAAAATTTGTTTATTTGCATCAAGCTTTCGGGGGTCTCATTCAAGACTTACTCAAACAATTATTCAACAAAAAAAATAAGATCTTTGGTTTTGTCTCATAGAGATAGAGATAGGAAAAAGAGAGACTTTCGTCGTTTGTGGATCACTAAGATAAATGCAGTAATTCGCGAGAATAGAGTATACTATAGTTATAGTAGATTAATACACAATCTGTACAAGAGACAGTTGCTTCTTAATCGTAAAATACTTGCACAAATAGCTATATTAAATAGGAATTGTCTTTATATGATTTATAATGAGATCATAAAATAAAAAAGAAAATTGTAAGGAATTCATCATAATATTTTAAATGAAGTTCATTGGAGAATGAACTTCGGGAAAGTAGAATAGAAATTAGTATGATAAAGATAATATGATAAAGGCGCTCAAAATGAAATGAGGCGAATATGTCCAATATCCAATAAAAAAAGATTTATTCTTCTTCCACAATTTTTTTCTTACGATTTTTTGAACAAAATATGAATCTGTGTTTGAGTTCAAATTTGAATTTTGATTCAATTGAGGAGTGAAGTAAGTCTACTTATTTATTTATTTATGGTTCTAAGACCAGTAGTTCCAACGGTCAACTCACTTCTTTCAAATTGTTTCTCATTATTAAGAAAAGGTAACAAAGATAAAATACGAGCTTGTTTTATAGCAATAGTAATTAATCGTTGTTGTTTTAAAGTTAATCTATTTACCCGTCTAGATAATATTTTTCCTTGTTCACTAATAAATCAACTAATTAAACTCATGTTTCTATAATCAATTTGATCCCCCGATTGGATCGGGGGCAAATGCCTACGAAAAGATCGCTTGGATTTAAGAAAAAGTCACTTGGATTTTTCCATGGTTTGGTTATTCCTTGTTCCTCAAAAATCCTATTTCAATCTGATCCAAAAAGATTTTGAATTCAAAATAAAATATAGGATTTGGCATTTTTTTTAGTTATTTAAATTATGTTAACTAGATATATAGAATAATATGGCATATATAAAATATGTCCTTTTCATGTTCCTTGTAAGAGTGACATGCAAGTACTTGATTCAAGTTATTTCTTTATCTCCCCGTGAATCATATATTTGTAACAATAGGGACAGAATTTTCTCAATTCCAATCAACTAGGCGTATTGTGTCGATTCTTTTGAGTAATATATCTGGAAAGACCCCTTGATTCCTTATTAATACCGTTCCGAACATAGTTGGTACATTCCAAAATAACCCTTACTCGAACATCTTTACCCTTGGCCATGAACCTCCTTTGCGTTTTTTATTCAACCAACTCTTATACTTTCCGTGAAAAAAAGAAGAAGTAAAACAACAAACTAATATTTAGGTCTATTTTGAATTGAATTCGATTCAATGTACAATACATTATTTCATTAAAAGATCTTGTATGATCTTCTTGCCCTAGATACATTTTTGTTCTCACAATATTATTTCGAAATGGAATTGGAGACTAAACCCGAATTGCGCCAAGGTTGAATCTACTTTTTTATTTCTCTTTCCTCCTTTCTTTATTATACTTCTACTTATTGTATTGTTTGTATTGTATCGAATTTTTATCTTAAAAAAAATAGAGGGGGAGGGATTAGTCACAAATCTTTCGATTTTATCTCTAATCTTCTTCACCTCTTCCCATGTCAATAACTAGAATGAAAAAAAAGGGAATGTCAACACATCTGGAAATAAACAATTGATCTATATCAAAAGACTTGCTAAAGCTCCAAACTATAGAGCACTTAGTACCGATGCAACGGAAAGATATGTTTTTAGATCTCACATTTGAAATTCTCCTTCTTTATTCTTTTTATTTATTTATTGTAATGTCTAATGGTAATCCATATATGATATGATATAATATATATGTAATTAGTTAAGGACCACTTGTATTTGTACATGGAATTCCTAATTCCAATTGAAATGTAAAATGATTCGGTAGATAAGATTTTACTTTTCTTAAAACCGAAAAAGAAGTCCCCTCCGACTGAGCATTCCCCAAAAATATTCCTGTTTTTAGTTATTTTTTACGATGGGTTTCATATTCATGTGTATATAAGCCTTCTATTATTATATGTTACATGAGAATAAAAAAAAAATAACTTGGATAACTTGGATATATCAATGGAGAAAATCAGGATTTTGAAAACTAGAAAGGGATTCTCTAAAATGACACTGTAGACCAATTGAAAGGGATGTGGCACAACTTGGTAGTGCGTTTGTTTTGGGTACAAAATGTCACGGGTTCAAATCCTATCATCCTTACCTATTACTTCTTGTCTGAGCAGTAACGAGGGATTCATTGAAATCGATTTCAATCAGGTATACATAATCGTTTTTTATTATATCATATTCTACATGATAGTCTTATGCATACAAGATGTATTGGGGTTAGAAGAAATGTAATGACCGCGTTTGGGTTCAATTCGCGATTTTGGCTAAATAGGAATTTTCCAGGGAAATTTAATAATTTCCTTTTATTTCGTGAAAATTGTGAAAGGCTTTGAATTTAATGAAAATTTATGTTGGAAATTTTATTTGGGCCCAAAATGTCAAAAACTGCAATATTGGATTTTTCCAGAAAATTTCTGAATTTTTAGGAATTTTTGAAGCAATTTTCTAATTTTCGGGAATTAAAATATATTATTTTAATTTAAAATTTCGAACCGGCCAGCAAACCGGCCGGCCGGACCGTGTGAACCGCCGGTCCGACCTGGTTAGACCGGACAGCACGCGCGGAGCATGCGCGCGAGCCGCTCCCCTCTCTTTTCTCTCTCTTCTATGAGGCATTCTGCTCGGCAATGCACTGTACATTCCACTGCTCCGGTCACCTCACCGGTCATTCCAGCCTGCAGCCACCCACTGACTGGCCAGAGGGGACGGCCGGAGGGGACGACAGCTCGTGGGAGACTGCCGTGTGGCGTCGGCGAGCTGATTTTCAGCTCGCCTCCCACCTGCCTCGCTCGGTATAAACCGAGCTTCCTCCCCATTTTGAGCTCGGTTTTCTCCGAGCTCAGACCCCTTCTCGCCTTGCAGCCGGTGCCATTGTGGAGCCTGCATCGTCGTCTGTCCAACGCCGCCGACCGCGAGCTCCGACTCGCCCTGCACCGTCGCCGGCAGCCCTCGACAGGAGGCACCGCGACTAGGGTTTTCTGGAAAATTTTTCCAGAAAACCGCAGGGAAGAACCAGCCAAAGACTCGGTGAGTTCTCCTCCTTCCCGACCTCCTTAGCTCGATTGGTTAGTACCAATCGATTCCTTGAAGCTTCTAGTTGTTGTCCATGGTGTTTAATTCGTTCGGTTTGGTCTAGAATCCATGGATTGAGGCTTCAAAACCCCGAACCCTCTCGGAAACCCTAAAAATGAGCCGACGGCTTTGTGGCCGGATTTCTCTCAGCTCCGACCACCTAGGCTCAAGCCACCACCACCATTCAACTCGCCGGCGAAGCAGCTCTCAGATTCAGCCGGTATCGAGCTTCGGTTTGGCCGGAGAACGGTGAACGGCGGCCAAACCCGAGGAGACCTCTCGACCTGACGCACGACCCGACTCACGACCCGGAGTCGGGGTTTGCCGGAGAAGAGAGATTTACAGCTAGGCTCGCCTAGGGTTGACTGATAGGCCAACTGAAGCCCGAGAGTTGGGAGGGTCGAATTAGGGACCCTAGGGCAGGGGTGTTCCTAATTTAGGATTAGGGTTCGTTCACTGGGATACCAAGTATCTCATTCCACCACCTCACCATCCTAGGACCCCAGTATGGACCGAGTTCAGGACCTCTCAGACTTGGAGGACCAGTCAGAGGAGGAGGAGCTTATGGAGGAGGACCCTCTCGAGGAGGAAGCTTGGGATCTACTGGAGCTGGAACCTTTGGACCCAGAGGACTGGGAGCAGCAGCTGGAGCTGGAGCTGGAGTGGGACCTTCAGGAGGAGGAGGATCAGGAGGAGGGGGATCTGGAACCGGATATCCCCTTCAATTGGGAAGAAGAAGACGAAGGGAACGGCATGGCAGCAGCTCCCGTTCCCCCTAGAGACATGGGAGAGGTCATAGACATAGAAGTAAAGGAAGATGGATTAATCCAAGAATCCCACAGCACGACCGGTTGGATTTGGAGCACCACGAAGCACATATGGTACCCACATCAGCACATTAGCATGTACACGGGCTTCCATGAGACCGAACTAGAGTTGTTGGTTGAGAGGTGTGAGGTACCACAGGGAGGATACGAGTTCGGCTTTGAAGACCCTGATGGGGTAGACGACTCAGAGGAGGGCACCGTGGACAACCCAAAGCCTTCGTGTGTGCGAGACTGGCCCAAGCCGGTGGATGTAACTTAGGATTAGCACTCTCCCTTCTCTTTTCCCTGTGACTTTTGATTGTATAGCTGTGCGGTGACCATGACTCTAGGCTTTTGTTACGTCTTCTCCTGTTCTCTTCCCCTTTTGTATTTTGACCGGACTTACCCTTGTATCCGTGGGAAGTAAGCTTCTCGTTCAAAGTTGAATGTAGTGCTCTACCTTGGGAACAAGTTACCTAAGAATTTTGCAAATCTTGGAGTAAAGTTAGATCCTGAAAGTATTGCTACGACCCCGAAGAATCGGGTCGTTACAGCCATTGACCCAGATTTGAAAGTTTCTGGACGGAGAAAAGTAAAGAGATGGAATTTGGAGGAAGAAGAAACTTTTAGGAATGGTGTCCGGAGGTACAATGTTAATTATTGCAGTATCTGTTAACAGCATGAGGATTTTATTGTTGAAATTTGTTGTCCATAGGACTTCTGGGTGCTTTTGTTTTAAAGTGGTGTCATGCGCTTTGAGTCCGAAGTTGGTCAAAAGCACTTTGAGCCCCGAGTTGGTCAAAACATGGCAGCATCTCATTGTTATATTGTTTTTGCAATCTAGGTTTGGTAAAGGAAATTGAAAGCTCATCCTACACTGCTATCGCCACATTTTCGAGGAGAGAACCGAGGTAATGCTTGATCTTATCATATCACACTACATTGACTACATTACGAAGTGGAGCTTTTCTGTTCACGTGGACCTGAAGGACAAATGGAGGAACATGACCCGCTACTGAAGTGCAATAGTTGGTGTTTTTCCTAATTCTGAAGGTGCTTGCCAAATTGCTCATCCTTTGTTGGTACAGAAGTTTGTGTCTAATTTAGTCAGTTTAACGATTCATGGAGGTGTACATGTCCATTCCGATTGTTTAATACCTTCCTCTTGAGCTAGTTTGTGTGCAGCTAAGCACGTCTAGCGTACACCAGTAGAATAGGATGTAGGCAGGTGTAGATACTCTGGAGGGCTTTGATGAGCATGGAATAATGAGAAGCTCTTATGAGAAAAGGAATGTTTATTTTAGCAAGTGTCATAATTTTTGCATGGCACTTAAGTGCTAAATCACTTTGAGTGCCAAGTCGGATCAAAAGTTGTTTACAATATTGATTATTTCAGCGATTTATTTAAGTGACTTTTTAAATTAAAATTTGATTTCGATGTGACTTGTGAAAACATAATTGAAGTTCAGTATGGAAAATTGTCAGCTCGACATGGCATAAATATCTCCTTCTCTCTTAACTTCTTTAATCTTCGACCATGGTGGTGTGCTCACATCAGTTGCTGCACTTTCCCATATTAGTTTAACTAAAGTCCTCGGATCAACTTCAGCTTTTGCAACACCAGATAGAAACAGAGGCTCTTGTTGCTCCACTCAAGACTCGTCTTCTTCGCAATCTTCATCGTCCATTATCTGAACTTATCTCACGCTCGGAAAAACAGTGCTGATGAAATGGCGAGCCTTTCGGAAGAAGGTGGTGGTGATGCGGGTCGGTTTCGGTGCGTCCCAAGCACCGAGAGAGGCGTGGAGCTTTTTCGCAGCAATTCAATGAAGGTCACGAGTCATTCGCAAAGGCGAGGAATTTGAAGCGTGCATAATCAAATCCGAGTGCTTCGAGTAGAGAATCCAACACACTGCACGAGTTCGACCAATCTTCGTCTTCGAAATCAAAGCCCCAATCGCGAGTTAACGCAACGAGTCAACCACAAGCAGCAACGTCAATACAAGGTTTCAGTTGAAGCTTAACAGCAAGTCGGTGTTTAGAGTTTCAATTGAAGCTATCAACCCCAATTCATCAATTTGGACAAACGATGCCCTTTTCGCTTTTCGCTCTATCTAGCTGATTGTATTTCGGCGAGCCACATAGCTCAATTATTAATAAATTACTAACTCGTCGGATTCATTGTAGGAAATCACCGTGACTCTTAAATGAATAACTTTTC
Organism: Melaleuca alternifolia; assembly: GCA_019926035.1. Classification (NCBI taxonomy): domain Eukaryota; kingdom Viridiplantae; phylum Streptophyta; class Magnoliopsida; order Myrtales; family Myrtaceae; genus Melaleuca; species Melaleuca alternifolia. Next base: position 28,227 of record JAGKPW010001704.1, read on the forward strand.
TAAAATAATGGCATTCAAGTGTTCTGAAAAATAATATGACACTCGAGTGACTATAGAACTTGTGTTTCCAATCTGTAATAGACATGTGCATTCAAAACTCACTTGTAACTGCAACAAGTATCTAAAGACCTCTTCTCAAATCCAAACTCGATCGTAAGCACAACTAAATGAATGATTCTCACAAATCGATTTCGAGCAACATGATCTGTTCAACTTCAGCCTGTGACGGGCGTCGATCAGCTTCTTATCATCTCTCCAACCTAGGTCTCGTGTCGCCGTTGAGCCATAATCTCCTAAGAAGTAATTAACGCCGTCGCCGTCGTCCACGATGACGTCCTCTGTCTCCCATTCAGACGCGTCGTCTTTAAGCTTCAACTTAAACAATTCCTCCACAGTTCCACGGCATCCTCTCTTGGCTGCGAAAATATCTCCGTTGAACTCCAATAGATGGAGTTTCCAGACTTTGCTGGACTTATCCTTGCAAGGGATGACATTCCACGTGCCGTCTTTTACATTGAATGGGCCAACTCTTCCCTTCAAGTCCACACAATACAAGATGCTCCCCGCGCAGACTTGCCAGCTCGAGTCGAGATCCGGACATGGCTAAAGCAATGACGAGTCCACTTTTTCTCTGACCCGACAGTCACCGTGTCGATCGCGATCCGATTGTTGAGAGGGTGTATAGGCATGCTGACGATGAAGACGGTGCTATTCAAGGACGTGGGAGCCGCGGAGAAGGTCCCGGCGCTTATGAGCCAGCTACGCCAAGGGAGGTCGATCCGATCTCGGGTCATCGGGTTGAAGAGGAGGATTGACGGGATCTCTCTCGACGTTAGGAGGAGCCATCTATGCTTGGAGGCGAGGCAGTTGACTTGACACTCGAGCTTGGGGATTCGCAGCACGTCAAGGTTCCCTGTGATGGGGTCGAGGAAGCCATGGGTGGTCTCACCGGAGATTGTTCCTAGGTAGAACAAGACGGGCGGTTTGTTGATCAAGGCCATGGTATGAATTGCGGAGGTGAAGAAATTGTGATTTGGGGTGTGAATTAGATCAATATATATATATATATATAGGTTAACTTGGGGTGATTCTTATGTCTATCTAATTCTTACCCAATTGCACGTTACATTTTGGTAAATACTTCCTGTTTCAACTTGGGCTTTGATTAGCTTCTGTTTTTAGTCCGATTGAACATATTTTCAAACCAAAACCAATTAAGGGTTATCTTTTCAAGATATTTCAAAAATTGAAGGCAAAGCATATTGAGCAACTCGGCATCCTACATCTTCATATGATATCGGGCGCTTCGTTTTAATTTGATTTGATCCTGGTGTGGATAATTTTGATGGATTCGAACGTGAACATCAATCAGGTATTACTAGTTATTCGGGGAAAGTACAAAAAGAAATGTTTTGAATATAGTGAATTCATAACAATCAATAAAAAAATTTGGAAAAAGATAGTTGGAATTTAAAAAGGAAGTATGGTATATGGTGCAAACGTGATCCTTGTGGGGTTACTTTAGAATTCAGGTGAAGTGCCTTTCTTTTGTAAGTTTAGTGAAAAAATAATGACATCCCAGTACATTAAAAGTCAATGGAAAGTCAATGGGACACTCTCCAAATCCTCATTGAACTATGAATTGTGAAGCAAAGATTGATCAATAAATCTTTGGAGCCAGAATTGTGGACTATTTCTTCGTTCCCTCTTTTCCATCTCATTCCAATTACAGTTTAGGGTCTAGGGTTTTAAGGTTACGGGATTGGGGTTATGG
>JAGKPW010001725.1:0-16058 GCA_019926035.1 Melaleuca alternifolia
AAACTCCTTAGATTGGACCAAGAGGAGGCGAACTCACTTAGATTGGCGAAGGAGGAGACGAATAGTTTACATTGGACCAAGAGTCGACAAACTCCCTTAGATTGGACGAAGAGGAGACGAACTCACTTCAATTGGATAAAGAGGAGACGAACTCATTAGATTGGACCAAGAGGCGACGAACTCCCTTAGATTGGACCAAGAGGAGACGAACAGAAAGAACTCCTTAGATTAGTCCAAGAGGGGACGAACTCCTTAGATTGGACCAAGAGGAGACGAACTCCCTTATATAGGACAAAGAGGAGACGAACTCCTTAGGTTGGACCAAGAGGTAACGAACTCACTTAGATTGGACAAAGGGGAGACGAACTCCTTAGATTGGTCCAAGAAGTGACGAACTCCTTAAATTGGACCAAGAGGAGACGAACTCCCTTATATAGGACAAAGAGGAGACGAACTCCTTAGATTGGAGTGCGTTCTTTACCCAAAAAAAAAAACTCCTGAGATTGGAGCAAGAGGGGACGAACTCCATAGATTGGACAAAGAGGAAACAAACTCCCTCATTTAGGACAAAGAGGAGACGAACTCCTTAGATTGGACCAAGAGGGGACGAACTCACTTAGATTGGACAAAGGGGAGTCGAACTCCTTAGATTCGTCCAAGAGGGGACGAACTCCTTAGATTGGACCAAGAGGAGACGAACTCCTCAGGTTGGACCAAGAGTAGACGAACTCACTTAGATTGGACAAAGGGGAGACGAACTCCTTAGCTTGGTCCAAGAGGTGACGAACTCCTTAGATTTGACCAAGAGGAGACGAACTCCCTTATATAGGACAAAGAGGAGACGAACTCCGTAGATTGGACCAAGAGGAGACGAACTCACATAGATTGTACAAAGAGGAGACGAACTCCTTAGATTGGAGTGTGTTCTTTACCCAAAAAAAAATCTCCTTAGATTGGAGCAAGTGGGGACGAACTCCTTAGATTGGACGAAAGGGAAACGAACTCCCTCATTTAGGACAAAGAGGAGACGAACTCCTTAGATTGGACCACGAGGAGACGAACTCATGTCGATTGGACAAAGAGGAGACGAACTCATTAGATTGGACCAAGAAGCGACGAACTCCTTAGATTGGAGCAAGAGAGGATGAACTCCTTAGATTGGACGAAGAGGAGACGAACTCCCTCATATAGGACAAAGAGGACCAAACTCCTTAGATTGGACAAAGAGGAGACGAACTCCTTAGATTGGAGTGTGTTCTTTACCCAAAAAAAAAAACTCCTTAGATTGGAGCAAGTGGGGACGAACTCCTTAGATTGGACGAAAGGGAAACGAACTCCCTCATTTAGGACAAAGAGGAGACGAACTCCTTAGATTGGCCCACGAGGAGACGCACTCATGTCGATTGGCCAAAGAGGAGACGAACTCATTAGAGGACCAAGAAAGAGACGAACTCCTTAGATTGGAGCAAGAGAGATGAACCTCCTTAGATTGAAGAAAGAGGAGACGAAAACTCCCCATATAGGACAAAGAGGACCAAACTCCTAGATTGGACAAAGAGGAGACGCAATCATTAGATTGGACAAAGAGGAGAGACCTCACAATAGATTGGACAAAGAGGGAGACGAACTCGTTAGATTGGAGCAATAGAGGACGAACTCCTTAGATTGGACGAAGAGGAGACGAAATCCCTCATATAGGACAAAGGGAAGACGAACTCCTCAGATTGACAAAGAGGAGACGAACTCCTTAAAATGGAACAAGAGGAGACGAACTCACTTAGATTGGACAAAGAGGAGACGAACTCCTTACATTGGACAAACAGGAATCAAACTCCTTAGATTGGTCCAAGAGGAGACGAACTCTCTCATATAGGACAAAGAGAAGATGAACTCCTTAGATTGGACCAAGACGGGACGGACTCCCTTAGATTGGACAAACAGGAGACAAACTCCTTAGATTGGACCAAGAGGAGGCGAACTCAGTTAGATTGGAGAAGGAGGAGACAAATTCTTCAGATTGGATCAAGAGGCGACAAACTCCGTTAGATTGGACCAAGAGGAGACGAACTCACTTCGATAGGATAAAGAGGAGACGAACTCCTTAGATTGGACAAAGGGGAGTCGAACTCCTTAGATTGGTCCAAGAGGAGACGAACTCTCTCATATAGAACAAAGAGAAGACGAACTCCTTAGATTTGACCCAGACGGGACGAACTCCCTTAGATTGGATAAACAGGAGACAAACTCCTTAGATTGGACCAAGAGGAGACGAAGTCACTTAGATTGGAGAAGGAGGAGACGAGTACTTTAGATTGGACAAAGAGGAGACGAAGTCATTAGATTGGACAAGGAGGTGACGAACTCCTTAGAATGGACCAAGAGGAGACGAAGTCCATTAGATTGGACCAAGAGGGGACGAACTCCCTTAGATTGGACAGAGAGGAGACGAACTCCTTAGAGTGGACCAAGATGGGACCAACTCCCTTAGATTGGACAAGAAGGAGACGAACTCCTTAGATTGGATCAAGAGGAGACGAACTCCTTTCTGTAGGACAAAGAGGAGACGAACTCCTTGCATTGGACCAAGGGGAGACGTACTCACTTAGATTGGACAAAGAGGTGCCGAACTCCTTTAGATTGGGCCATGTGGAGACGAACTCCTTAGATTGGATCGAGAGAGGACAAACTCCCTTAAATTGGACAAAGAGGAGACAAACTCTTTAGATTGGAACAAGAGGTGACGAACTCCCTTAGATTGGACTGAGAGGAGACGAACTCCCTTAGATTGGACAAAGAGGAGACGAAGTCCTTAGATTGGACGCAGAGGTGACGAACTCCTAAGAATGGACCAAGAGGAGATGAACTCCTTTAGATTGAACCAAAAGGGGACGAACTCCCATAGATTGGACCTAGAGGAGACGAACTCCTTAGATTGGACCACGAGGAGAAGAACTCCTTAAGTTGTACCAATAAGCCATGAACTCCCTTAGATTTGACCAAGAGGAAACGAACTAAGTTTGATTAGACAAAGAGGAGAAGAACTCATTAGATTGGACCAAGAGGAGACGCACTCCCTCATATAGGACAAAGAGGAGACGAACTCCTTAGATTGGAACAAGAGGGGACAAACTCTCTTAGATTGGACCAAGAGAGGACGAACTCCCTTAGATTCTACAAAGAGGAGACGAACTCTTTAATTGGACCATGAGGCGACGAACTACCTTACTTAGGACCAAGAGGGGACAAACTCTTTAGATTGGTCAAAGAGGAGACGAATTCCTTAGATTGGACCACGAGGAGACGAACTCCCTTATATAGGACAAAGAGGAAACGAACTCCCTCATATAGGACAAAGAGGAGACGAACTCCTTAGATTGGAGCAAGAAGGGATGAACTCCTTAGATTGGACGAAGACGAGATGAACTCTCTCATATAGGACAAAGAGGAGACGAACTCCCTCATATAGGAAAAAGGAGGAGACGAAGTCTTTAGATTGGACAAAGAGGAGACAAACTACTTAGATTGGACCAAGAGGAAACGAACTTACTTAGAATGGACAAAGAGGAAACGAACTGCTTAGATTGGACCAAGAGGAGATGAACTCACTTAGATTGGACAAACAGGAGACCAACTCGTTAGAGTGGACCAAGAGGAGACGAACTTCTTAGATTGGTCCAAGAGGAGACAAACTCACATAGATTGGACAAAGAGGAGACTAACTCCTTAGATTGGAGCAAGAGGGGATGAACTCCTTAGATTGGACAAAGAGGAGACGAACTCCTTTAGATTGGTCCACGAGGAGACGAACTCCTTAGATTGGACAAAGAGGAGACGAACTCCTTAGATTGGACAAATAGGAGACGAACTCCTTAGATTGGACCAAGAGTGACAAAAACTCACTTAGATGGACCAAGAGGAGAAAGAACTCCTTAGATTGGTCCAAGAGGAGCTTGAACTCCTTAGAGGACCAAGAGGACGAATCAGGTTAGATTGGACAAACAGGAGACCAAATCGTTAGAGTGGACCAAGAGGAGACGAATCCTTAGGATGGTCCAAGGAGGAGACCGAACTTTACATAGATTGGACCAAGAGGAGACAAACTTCTTAGATTGGAGCAAGAGAGGACGAACTCATTAGATTGGACGAAGAGGAGACGAACTCCCTCATATAGGACAAAGAGGAGACGAACTCCTTAGATTGGACAAAGAGGATACGAACTCCTTAGATTGGACCAAGAGGTGACGAACTCACTTAGATTGGACAAGGAGGAGACGAAGACTTTAGATTGGACCAAGAGATGACGAATCCTTTAAAATTGGACCAACAGGAGACGAACCTCCTTAGTATTTGGTCCAAGAGGAGATGAACTCCTTAAATTGGACAAAGAGGAGACCGAAAACTCACGTGATTGGACAAGCCGCGATGAACTCAATAGGATTGGACAAGCAGGAAAGGGTCGAAACTCCTTAGATGGTCCAAGTGGAGAACACGAAAACTCCTAGAATGGACGAAAGGAGGACGAACTTACTTAGATGCGCAAGGAGCCCGAAGTCCTTAGATTGGACAAACAGGAGACAAACTCCTTAGATTGGACCAAGAGGACACGAACTTACTTCGATTGGACAAAGAGGAGACGAACTCATTAGATTGGACCAAGAGGAGACAAACTCCCTTAGATTGGACCAAGAGGAGACGAACTCATTATATTGGACCAAGAGGCAATGAACTACCATACATAGGAACAAGAGGGGACGAACTCACTTAGATTGGACAAAGAGGAGACGACACTTTACATTGGAGCAAGAGGGGATGAACTCCTTAGATTGGACCAAGAGGAGACGCCCTCCCTCATAAAGGACAAAGAGGAGACGAACTCCTTAGATTGGACAAAAAGGAGACGAACTCTTTAGATTGGACCAAGAGGTGACAAACTCACTTACATTGGACAAGGTGGAGACGAAGTCTTTAGATTGGACCAAGAGGTGATGAACTCCCTTAGATTGGACCAAGAGGGGACGAACTCACTTAGAATGGACAAAGAGGAGACGAACTCCTTAGATTGGTCCAAGAGGAGACCAACTCCTTAGATTGGACCAAGAGGAGACGAACTCACTTAGATTGTCCAAGAGGAGACCGAACTCACGCTTTCGATTGGACAAAGAGGAGACGAACTCCTTAGATTGGATGAAGAGGAGACGAACTCCCTCATATAGGACAAAGAGGACCAAACTCATTAGATTGGACAAAGAGGAGACGAACTCCTTAGATTGGACCAAGAGGTGACGAACTCACTTAGATTGGACAAGGAGGAGACGAAGTCTTTAGATTGCACCAAGAGGAGACGAACTCCTTAAATTGGACCAAGAGGAGACGAACTCCTTAGATTGGTCCAAGAGGAGACGAACTCATTAGATTGGACCAAGTGCCGACGAACTCCCTTAGATTGGACCAAGAGGAGATGAACTCACTTAGGATGGACTAAGAGGAGACGAACTTACTTAGACTGGACAAGGAGGACACGAAGTCTTTAGATTGGACCAATATGCGACGAACTCCCTTGGATTGGACCAAGAGGAGACGAACTCACTTCGATTGGACAAAGAGGAGACGAACTCATTAGATTGGACCAAGAGGAGACGAACTCCCTTAGATTGGACCAAGAGGAGACGAACTCATTAGATTGGACCAAGAGGCGACGAACTACCTTACATAGGACCAAGAGGGGACGAACTCACTTAGATTGGACCAAGAGGAGATGAACTCTTCACATTGGAACAAGAGGGGACGAACTCCTTAGATTGGACCAAGAAGAGACGAACTCCCTCATATAGGACAAAGAGGAGACGAACTCCTTAGATTGGACCAAGAGGTGAAGAACTCACTTAGATTGGACAAGGAGGAGACGAAGTCTTTAGATTGGACCAAGAGGTGACGAACTCCCTTAGATTGGACCAAGAAGGGACGAACTGACTTAGAATGGACAAAGAGGAGACGAACACCTTAGATTGCTCCAAGAGGAGACTAATTCCTTAGATTGGACCATGAGGAGACGAACTCACTTAGATTGGACAAACAGGAAACCAACTCAATAGAGTGGTCCAAGAGGAGACGAACTTCTTAGATTGGTCCAAGAGGAGACGAACTCACATAGATTGGACAAAAACGAGACGAGCTCCTTAGATTGGAGCAAGAGGGGATGAACTCCTTAGATTGGACAAAGAGGACACGAACTTCTTAGATTGGTCCACGAGGAGACAAATTCCTTAGATGGGACAAAGAGGAGACGAACTTCTTAGATTGGACCTAAAGGTGACAAACTCACTTAGATTGGACCAAGAGGAGAACAACTCATTAGATTGGACCAAGAGGTGACGAACTCCCTTAGATTGGACCAAGAGGGGATAAACTCACTTAGAATGGACAAAGAGGAGGCGAACTCCTTAGATTGGTCCAAGAGGAGACTAACTCCTTAGATTGGACGAAGAGGAGACGAACTCACTTAGATTGGACAAATAGGAGACCAACTCGTTAGAGTGGACCAAGAGGGGACGAACTTCTAAATTGGTCCAAGAGGAGACGAACTCACATAGATTGGACAAAGAGGAGACGAACTCCTTCGATTGGAGCAAGAGGGGAAGAACTCCTTAGATTGGACAAAGAGGAGACGAACTCCTTAGATTGGTCGACGAGGAGACGAACTCCTTAGATTGGACAAAGAGGAGACGAACTCCTTAGATTGGACCAAGAGGTGAAGAACTCATTAGATTGGACCAAGACGTGACGAACTACCTTAGATTGGACCAAGAGGAGACGAACTCTCTTAGAAAGGACAAAGAGGAGTCGAACTCCTTAGATTGGTCAAAGAGGAGACGAACTCGTTAGATTAGACCACGAGGAGACGAACTCCCTTATATAGGACTTCGAGGAAACGAACTCCTTAGATTGGACAAAGAGGAGACGATCTCCTTAGATTGGACCAAGAGGTGACGAACTCACTTAGATTTGACAAGGAGGAGACGAAGTCATTAGATTGGACCAAGAGGTGACGAACTCCCTTAGATTGGACCAAAAGGGGACGAACTCACTTAGAATGGACAAAGAGGAGACGAACCCCTTAGATTGGTCCAAGTGGAGACGAACTCCTTAGATTGGACCATGAGGAGACGAACTCACTTAGATAGGACATACAGGAGACCAACTCTTTAGAGTGGACCAAGAGGAGACGAACTTCTTAAATTGGTCCAAGAGGGGACGAACTCACATATATTGGACAAAGAGGAGACGAACTCCTTAGATTGGAGCAAGAGGGGATGAACTCCTTAGATTGGACGAAGAGAAGACGAACACCTTAGATTGGTCGACGAGGAGACGAACTCCTTAGATTGGACAAAGTGGAGACGAACTCCTTAGATTGGAGCAAGAGGGGATGAACTCGTTAGATTGGACAAAGAGGAGACGAACTTCTTAGATTGGTCCAAGAGGGGACGACCTCACTTAGATTGGACCAAGAGGAGAAGAACTCATTAGATTGGACCAGAGCGTGAAAAACTCCCTTAGAGTGACCAAGAGGGACGACTCCTTAGAATGGACAAGAGAATGGAGACGAAACTCCTAGATTGGTCTCCAAGAGGAGAGGACAACTCTTAGATTGACAAAGAGTTGGAGGCCGAAAACTCACTTAGATTGGACAAGGTGGAGACGAAGTCTTTAGATTGGACCAAGAGGTGACGAACTCATTAGATTGGACCAAGAGGAGACGAACTCCCTTAGATTGGACCAAGAGGAGACGAACTCATTACATTGGACGAAGAGGCGATGAACTACCTTACATAGGACCAAGAGGGGACGAACTCACTTAGATTGGACCAAGAGGAGATGAACTCTTCACATTGGAACAAGAGGGGACGAACTCCTTAGATTGGACCAAGAGGAGACAAACTCCCTCACATAGGACAAAGATGAGACGAACTCGTTAGATTGGACCAACCGGTGACGAACTCACTTAGATTGGACAAGGAGGAGACGAAGTCTTTAGATTGGACCGAGAGGTGACGAACTGCCTTAGATTGGACCAAGAGGGGACGAACTGACTTAGAATGGACAAAGAGGAGACGAACACCTTAGATTGCTCCAAGAGGAGACTAATTCCTTAGATTGGACCATGAGGAGACGAACTCACTTAGATTGGACAAACAGGAGACCAACTCGTTAGAGTGGTCGAAGAGGAGACGAACTTCTTAGATTGGTCCAAGAGGAGACGAACTCACATAGATTGGACAAAAACGAGACGAACTCCTTAGATTTTAGCAAGAGGGGATGAACTCCTTAGATTGGACAAAGAGGACACGAACTTCTTAGATTGGTCCACGAGGAGACAAATTCCTTAGATTGGACAAAGAGGAGACGAACTTCTTAGATTGGACCTAAAGTTGACGAACTCACTTAGATTGGACCAAGAGGAGAACAACTCATTAGATTGGACCAAGAGGTGACAAACTCCCTTAGATTGGACCAAGAGGGGACGAACTCACTTAGAATGGACAAAGAGGAGACGAACTCCTTAGATTGGTCCAAGAGGAGACTAACTCCTTAGATTGGACCAAGAGGAGACGAACTCACTTAGATTGGAACAAAGAGGAGACGAACTCCTTAGATTGGACCACGAGAGGACGAACTCCCATAGATTGGACAAAGCGGAGACAAACTCCTTAGATTGGACCAAGAGGCGACGAACTCCCATAGATTGGACCAAGAGGAGACGAACTCACTTAGATTGGACAAACAGGAGACGAACTCCTTAGATTGGACCAAGAGGAAATGAACTTCCTTATATTGGACAAAGAGGAGACGAATCCTTAGATTGGAACATGACGAGACGAACTCACTTAAATTGGACCAGAGGGGACGAACTACCTTAGATTGGACCAAAGAGGAGCAACTCTTTAGAAGGCAAAGAGGAGTGAACTCCTTAGATTGGTAAAAGAGGCACGAACTCGTTAAGTGGACCACGAGAGAGAACTTCCCTTTATATAGACTTCGAGGGGGAACGAATCTTAGATGCGACAAAGAGGGACGATCTCTTAGATTGGACCAAGAGGGGACGAAACTCACTTAGATTTGCAAGGAGGAGACGAAGTCATAGATTGGAACCAAGAGGTGAAGAACTCCACTTTAGATTGGACCAAGAGGGGACGAACTCACTTAGAATGGACAAAGAGGAGACGAACTCTTTAGATTGGTCCAAGAGGAGACGAACTCCTTAGATTGGACCAAGAGGAGATGAACTCACTTAGATAGGACATACAGGAGACCAACTCGTTAGAGTGGACCAAGAGGAGACGAACTTCTTAAATTGGTCCAAAAGGGGACGAACTCACATAGATTGGACAAAGAGGAGACGAACTCCTTAGATTGGAGCAAGAGGGGATGAACTTCGTAGATTGGTCCAAGAGGGGACGACCTCACTTAGATTGGACCAAGAGGAGAAGAACTCATTACATTGGACCAAGAGGTGACAAACTCCCTTGGATTGGACCAAGAGGGGACGAACTCACTTAGAATGGACAAAGAGGAGACGAACTCCTTAGATTGGTCCAAGAGGAGAGGAACTCCTTAGATTGGACAAGGTGGAGACGAAGTCTTTAGATTGGACCAAGAGGTGACGAACTCCCTTAGATTGGACCAAGAGGGGACGAACTCACTTAAAATGGACAAAGAGGAGACGAATTCCTTAGATTGGTCCAAGAGGAGATGAACTCCTTAGATTGGACAAAGAGGAGACGAACTCACTTAGATTGGACAAGGAGGAGACGAAGTCTTTAGATTGGACCAAGAGGTGACGAGCTCCCTTAGATTGGACATAGAGGGGATGAACTCACTTAGAATGGACAAGGAGGAGACGAACTCCTTAGATTGGTCCAAGAGGAGACGAACTCCTTAGATTGGACCAAGAGGAGACAAACTCACTTAGATTGGACAAGGAGGAGACGAAGTCTTTAGATTGGACCAAGAGGTGACGAACTCCCTTAGATTGGACCAAGAGGGGACGAACTCACTTAGAATGGACAAAGTGGAGACGAAATCCTTAGATTGGTCCAAGAGGAGATGAACTCCTTAGATTGGACAAAGAGGAGGACGAACTCACTTCAGATGGACAGGAGAAAGCGAAGTCTTTAGATGGACCAGGAGGTGACGAACTCCCTTAGATTGGACATAGGAGGGGACGAACCACTTAGAAATGGACCAAAAGAGGAGAAGAAAATCCTTAGATTGGTCAAGAGGAGACCGAATCCTTAGATTGGACAGGGAGACAAACTAACTTAGATTGGACAAGGAGGAGACGAAGTCTTTAGATTAGACCAAGAGGTGATGAACTCCCTTAGATTGGACCAAGAGGGGACGAACTAACTTAGAATGGACAAAGAGGAGACGAACTCCTTAGATTGGTCCAAGAGGAGACGAACTCCTTAGATTGGACCAAGAGGAGACAAACTCACTTAGATTCGATAAACAGGAGACCAACTCGTTAGAGTCGACCAAGAGGAGACGAACTCCTTCTATTGGACAAAGAGGAGGCGTACTCCTTAGAATAGACCAAGAGGTGACGAACTCCCTTAGATTGGACCAAGAGGGGACGAACTCACTTAGAATGGACAAAGAGGAGGCGAACTCCTTAGATTGGTCCAAGAGGAGACTAACTCCTTAGATTGGACCAAGAGGAGACGAACTCACTTAGATTGGACCAAGAGGAGACGAACTCATTAGATTGGACCAAGAGGCGACGAACTACCTTACATAGGACCAAGAGGGGACGAACTCACTTAGATTGGACCAAGAGGAGATGAACTCTTCACATTGGAACAAGAGGGGACGAACTCCTTAGATTGGACCAAGAAGAGACGAACTCCCTCATATAGGACAAAGAGGAGACGAACTCCTTAGATTGGTCCAAGAGGTGACGAACTCACTTAGATTGGACAAGGAGGAGACGAAGTCTTTAGATTGCACCAAGAGGAGACGAACTCCTTAAATTGGACCAAGAGGAGACGAACTCCTTAGATTGGACCAAGAGGAGACGAACACCTTAGATTGCTCGAAGAGGAGACTAATTCCTTAGATTGGACCATGAGGAGACGAACTCACTTAGATTGGACAAACAGGAGACCAACTCGTTAGAGTGGTCCAAGAGGAGACGAACTTCTTAGATTGGTCCAAGAGGAGACGAACTCACATAGATTGGACAAAAACGAGACGAACTCCTTAGATTGGAGCAAGAGGGGATGAACTCCTTAGATTGGACAAAGACGACACGAACTTCTTAGATTGGTCCACGAGGAGACAAATTCCTTAGATTGGACCAAGAGGTGACGAACTCACTTAGATTGGACCAAGAGGAGAAGAACTCATTAGATTGGACCAAGAGGTGAAGAACTCCATTATATTAGACCAAGAGGGAACGAACTCACTTAGAATGAACAAAGAGGAGACGATCACCTCAGATTGGTCCAATAGGTGATGAACTCCTTAGATTGGACCAAGAGGAGACGAACTCAGTTAGATTGGACAAACAGGAGACCAACTCGTTATAGTGGACCAAGAGGAGACGAACTTATTAGATTGGTCCAAGAGGAGACGAACTCCTTAGATTGGTCCAAGAGGAGACGAACTCACATAGATTGGACAAAGACGAGACGAACTCCGTAGATTGGAGCAAGAGGGGATGAACTCCTAGATTGGACGAAGAGGAGACGAACTCCCTCATATAGGACAAAGAGGACCAAACTCCTTAGATTGGACAAAGAGGAGACGAACTCCTTAGATTGGACCTAGAGGTGACGATCTCACTTAGATTGGACAAGGAGGACACAAAGTCTTTAGATTGGACCAAGGGAAGACGAACTCCTTAAATTGGACCAAGAGGAGACGAACTCCTTAGATTGGCCCAAGAGGAGACGAACTCCATAAATTGGACCAAGAAGAGACGAGCTCACTTAGATTGGGCAAAGAGGAGACGAACTCCATAGATTGGAAAAGCAGGAGTCGAACTCCTTAGATTGGTCCAAGAGGAGACGAACTCACTTAGAATGGACTATGAGGAGACGAACTTACTTAGATTGGACAAAGAGGACCGAACTCCCTTTAGATGGACAACAGGAGACAAAACCTAGATTGGAAACAAGCGGAGAGGAAACTCACTTAGATTGGGAAGGCGGAGGTGATTCTTTAGATTGGACCAAATGGAGACGAACTCCTTCGATTGGTCCAAGAGGAGACGAACTCCTTAGATTGGACCAAAAGGAGACGAACTCACTTAGATAGGACCAAGAGGAGACGAACTCCTTAGATTGGACCAAAAGGAGACGAACTCACTTAGATAGGACATACAGGAGACCAACTCGTTAGAGTGGACCAAGAGGAGACGAACTTCTTAAATTGGTCCAAAAGGGGACGAACTCACATAGATTGGACAAAGAGGAGACGAACTCCTTAGATTAGAGCAAAAGGGGATGAACTCCTTAGATTGGACAAAGAGGAGACGAACTCCCTATATAGAAAGCTAGCAGTAGGACCACACACCTAGAGGGACATAAGAGGAGACGACATCCTTAGATGGGGACAAGATGGTGACGAATCATTCGATTGGGAGCAAGGAAGGACTCGAAAGTTCTTTGATTGGACCAAGGGGAGAACGGAACTCTTAAATTAGACCACGAGGAGCGAAACTCCTTAGATTGGTCCAAGAGGAGACGAACTCCTTAAATTGGACCAAGAGGAGACGAACTCACTTAGATTGGACAAAGAGGAGACGAACTCCATAGATTGGACAAGTAGGAGTCGAACTCCTTAGATTGGTCAGAGAGGAGAGGAATTCACTTAGAATGGACTAAGTGGAGACGAACTTACTTAGATTGGACAAGGAGGACACGAACTCCCTTAGATTGGACAAACAAGAGACAAACTCCTTAGATTGGAACAAGAGGAGACGAACTCACTTAGATTGCAGAAGGAGGAGGTGAATTCTTTAGATTGGACCAAGAGGCGACGAACTCCCTTAGATTGGACCAAGAGGAGACGAACTCACTTCGATTGGACAACGAGGAAACGAACTCCTTAGATTGGACCAAGACGGGACGAACTCCCTTAGATTGGAGAAGGAAGAGACGAACTCCTTAGATTGGACCAAGAGGTGACGAACTCACTTAGATTGGACAAGGAGGACACGAAGTCTTTAGATTGGACCTAGGGGAGACGAACTCCTTAAATTGGACCAAGAGGAGACGAATCCTAGATGGTCCAAGAGGAGAGCGACTCTTTAAATTGGGCTAGCAAGAGGAGCGAACTCACTTAGATGGAAAAGAGGAGACGAACTCCTAGATTGGCAGCAGGAGTCGAACTCATTAGATTGGTCAAGAGGAGACGACATCACTTAGGAATGGCTAGAGGAGACGAAACTTACTACGAATGGACAAGGGGGGAAGGGACACGAAACTCCTTAGAGTGGACAAACAGGAGACACAAACCCTTAGATGGAACAATAGGAGACGAACTCCTTAGATTGGAGAAGGAGGAGGAGGGTGAATTCTTTAGATTGGCCAAGAGAGACGAACCCTGCGATGGACAAGAGGAGACGAAACTCCGTGGATTGGACAAGGAGGACACGAACTCCCATAGATTGGACAAACAGGAGACAAACTCCTTAGATTGGACCCAGAGGAGACGAACTCACTTAGATTGGAGAAGGAGGAGACCAATACTTTAGATTGGACCAAGAGGCGACGAACTCATTAGATTCGACCAAGAGGAGACGAACTCCTTAGATTGGAGCAAGAGAGGACGAATTCATTAGATTGGACGAAGAGGAGATGAACTCCCTTATATGGGACCAAGGAAAGACGAACTCCTCAGATTGGACAAAGAGGTAACGAACTCCTTAAATTGGACCAAGAGGAGACGAACTTACTTAGATTGGACAAAGAGGAGACGAACTCCTTAGATTGGACAAACAAGAATCGAACTCCTAAGATTGGTCCAAGAGGAGACGAACTCTCTCATATAGGACAAAGAGAAGACGAACCCCTTAGATATGACCAAGACGGAACGAACTCCCTTTGTTTGGACAAACAGGAGACAAACTCCTTAGAATTGACCAAGAGGAGACGAACTCACATAGATTTGAGAATGAGGAGACGAATTCTTCAGATTGGACCAAGAGGCGACAAACTCCCTTAGATTGGACCAAGAGGAGACGAACTCACTTCGTTTGGACAAAGAGGAGACGAACTCCTTAGATTGGACAAAGGGGAGTCAAACTCCTTAGATTGGTCCAAGAGGAGACGAACTCTCTCATATAGGACAAAGAGAAGACGAACTCCTTAGATTGGACCAAGAGGGGACGAACTCCCTTAGATTGGACAAACAGGAGACAAACTCCTTAGATTGGACAAAGAGGAGACGAACTCACTTAGATTGGAGAAAGAGGAGACGAATACTTTAGATTGGACAAAGAGGAGACGAACTCATTAGATTGGACAAACAAGAGACAAAATCCTTAGATTGGAACAAGAGGAGACGAACTCACTTAGATTGGAGAAGGAGGAGGTGAATTCTTTAGATTGGACCAAGAGGCGATGAACTCCCTTAGATTGGACCAAGAGGGGACGAACTCACTTAGAATGGACAAAGAGGAGACGAACTCCTTACATTGGTCCAAGAGGAGACGAACTCCTTAGATTGGACCAAGAGGAGAAAAACTCACTTAGATTGGACAAACAGGAGACCAACTCGTTAGAGTGGACCAAGAGGAGACGAACTCCTTAGATTGGTGCAAGAGGAGACGAACTCACATAGATTGGACAACGTGGAGACGAACTCCTTAGATTGGAGCAAGAGGGGATGAACTCCTTAGATTGTACGAAGAGGAGGCGAACTCCCTCATATAGGACAAAGAGGGCCAAACTCCTTAGATTGGACAAAGAGGAGAGGAACTCCTTAGATTGGACCAAGAGGTGATGAACTCACTTAGATTGGACAAGGAGGACACGAAGTCTTTAGATTGGACCAAGGGAAGACGAACTCCTTAAATTGGACCAAGAGGAAACGAACTCCTTAGATTGGTCGAAGAGGAGACGAACTCCTTAAATTGGACCAAGAGGAGACGAACTGACTTAGATTGGTCAAAGAGGAGACGCACTCCATAGATTGGACAAGCAGGAGTCGAACTCCTTAGATTGGTCAAAGATGAGAGGAACTCACTTAGAATGGACTAAGTGGAAGCGAACTTACTTAGATTGGACAAGGAGGAGACGAACTCCCTTAGATTGGACAAACAGGAGACAAACTCCTTAGATTGGAACAAGAGGAGACGAACTCACTTAGATTGGAGAAGGAGGAGGTGAATTTTAGATTGGACCAAGAGGCGACGAAGTCCCTTAGATTGGACCAAGAGGGGACGAACTCACTTAGAATGGACAAAGAGGAGACGATCTCCTCAGATTGGTCCAATAGGTGATGAACTCCTTAAATTGGACCAAGTGGAGACGAAATCAGTTAGATGACAAGACCAGGAGACCCACCGTTATTAGTGGACCAAGAGCGACGACTCCTTAGATGGGTCCAAGATGAACGAAGTCACATAGATTGGCACAAAGAGGAGACGGACTCCTTAATTGGAGCAAGAGGGGATGAACTCCTTAGAATGGAACGAAGAGGAGACGATCTCCCTCAATAGGACAAAGAGGGTCCCAAACTCCTTTAGATTGGACCAAAGAGGATACGAACCTCCTTGATTGGACCGAGGCGAACTCCTTAGATTGGAGCAAGAGGGGATGAACTCCTTAGATTGGACGAAGAGAAGACGAACTTCGTAGATTGGTCCAAGAGGGGACAACCTCACTTAGATTGGACCAAGAGGAGAAGAACTCATTATATTGGACCAAGAGGTGACAAACTCCCTTAGATTGGACCAAGAGGGGACGAACTCACTTAGAATGGACAAAGAGGAGACGAACTCCTTAGATTGGTCAAAGAGGTGACGAACTCCTTAGATTGGACCAAGAGGA
>JAGKPW010001727.1:0-16406 GCA_019926035.1 Melaleuca alternifolia
ACCAAGATGATACAAACTTTCTTAGATTTGACCAAGAGGAGACGAACTCCCTTAGATTGGACCAAGAGGAGATGAGCTCCCTTAGATTGTACCATAAATGGACAAAGAGGAGATGAACTCCTTCGATCTGACCAAAAGAGAGAAATCTGTTAGATTGTACCAAGAGGAGAAGAACTCCTTAGAATGGACCAAGAGGAGACGAACTCCCTAGATAGGACAAGAGATGGCGAACTTCCATAGATTAGACCAAGAGTAGATGATCTAGGTTAGAATGGACCAATGGGAGACGAACTCCTTAGATTTGACCATGAATTAACGAAGAGGGACGAACTCCTTAGATTTGACCAAAGGAGACGAACTCGGTTATATTGTACCAAGAGGAGAATAAAACCTTAAAATAGACAAAAAAGGAGACGAACTCCTTAGATAGGACCAAAAGGAGACGAACTGCCTTAGATTGGACCCAGACAAGACGAAATAGGTTAGATTAGACTAAGAGGAGACGAACTTGGTTAAAGTGGACCAAGGGGAGACGAAAGCCTTAGATTGGACCAAGAGGAGTCCAATGCCCTTAGATTGGACCAAGAGGATACGAACTCCCTAGATTGGACCTAGTGAAGATGAACTCCCTTTGATTGGACCTAATGGAGATGAACCCGTTAAATTTGACCAAGAGGAGACGAACTCCCTTCGATTGGACCATGCGGATACGAACAACTTAGAAGGGACGAAGAGGTGATGAACTCGTTAGATTGGACCAAGGAGAGACAAAGAGGAGATGAACTCCGTTACATTGGACCACAAGGAGACGAACTCCTTAGAATGGACCAAGAGGAGACGAACTCCTTATACATTAGACCATGAGGAGACGAACTCTTTAGAATCGGTCAAGAAGAGACGAACTCCCTTAGATTAGATCAAAAGCAGGTGAACTAGGTTAAATTGGTCCAAGAGGAAACGAATTAGGTTAAATTGGTCAAAGAGGAGACGAAGTCCTTAGATTGAACCGAGAGGAGAGCAACTCCCTTAGTTTGGACCAAGAGGTGACAAACTCCATAGATTTGACCAAGATGATATAAACTTTCTTAGATTTGACCAAGAGGAGACGAACTCCCTTAGATTGGACCAAGAGGAGATGAGCTCCCTTAGATTGTACCATAAATGGACAAAGAGGAGATGAACTCCTTCGATCTGACCAAAAGAGAGAAATCTGTTAGATTGTACCAAGAGGAGAAGAACTCCTTAGAATGGACCAAGAGGAGACGAACTCCCTAGATAGGACAAGAGATGGCGAACTTCCATAGATTAGACCAAGAGTAGATGATCTAGGTTAGAATGGACCAATGGGAGACGAACTCCTTAGATTTGACCATGAATTAACAAAGAGGGGACGAACTCCTTAGATTTGACCAAAGGAGACGAACTCGGTTATATTGTACCAAGAGGAGAATAAAACCTTAAAATAGACAAAAAAAGGAGACGAACTCCTTAGATAGGACCAAAAGGAGACGAACTGCCTTAGATTGGACCCAGACAAGACGAAATAGGTTAGATTAGACTAAGAGGAGACGAACTTGGTTAAAGTGGACCAAGGGGAGACGAAAGCCTTAGATTGGACCAAGAGGAGTCCAATGCCCTTAGATTGGACCAAGAGGATACGAACTCCCTAGATTGGACCTAGTGAAGATGAACTCCCTTTGATTGGACCTAATGGAGATGAACCCGTTAAATTTGACCAAGAGGAGACGAACTCCCTTCGATTGGACCGTGCGGATACGAACAACTTAGAAGGGACGAAGAGGTGATGAACTCGTTAGATTGGACCAAGGAGAGACAAAGAGGAGATGAACTCCGTTACATTGGACCACAAGGAGACGAACTCCTTAGATTGGACCAAGAGGAGACGAACTCTCCTAGATTTGACCAAGAGGAGACGAACTCGGTTAGAATGGACCAAAACGAGATGAACTCCTTAGATTGGACCAAAAGGAGACGAACTCTTTAGATTGGACCAAGTGGAGACGAGCTCCCTTAGAGAGGACCAAGAGGAGACGAACTCGGTCAGATTGGACCAAAAGCAGACGAACTCCTTAGATTGGACCAAAAGCAGACGAACAACTTAAATTGGACCAAGAGGAGAAAAACTTCCTAAGATTAGACCATAAGGAGACGCACTCCCTTAGATTGGACCAAGAGGAAAAGAAACTGGTTAGATTGGCTCACAATGAGACGAACTCCTTAGATTGGACCAAGAGGAGACGAACTCTCTTAGATTGGACCAAGAGGAGACGAACTCCCTAAGATTGGACGAAGAGGAAACGAACTCGGTAATATTGGACCAAAAGGAGACGAACTACTTAGATTGGACCAAGAGGAGACGAACTTCCTAAGATTGGACCAAAAGGAGACGAACTCCCTCAGATTGGACCAAGACGAGATGAAATTGGTTAGATTGGACCTCAAGGAGACGAACTCTTTAGATTGGACCAACAGGAGACGAACTCTCATACATTTGACCAAGAGGAGACGAACTCGATTAGAATGGACCAAAAGGAGACAAACTCCTTAGATTGGACCAAGAGGAACCGAGCTTCCTCAGATTGGACCAACAGGAGACGAACTCTATGAGATAGGACCAAGAGGAGACGAACTCCTTCGATTGGACTGAAAGGAGACAAAATGTTTAGATTGGACTAAGTGGAGACAAGCTCCCCTAGATAGGACCAAGAGGAGACGAACTCGGTTAGATTGGACCAAAAGGAGACGAACTCCTTAGATTGGACTAAGAGGAGACGAACTTGGTTAGATTGGGCCAAAAGGAGACGAACTACTTAAATTGGACCAAGAGGTGATGAACTCTCTTAGATTGGTCCAAGAGGAGACGAACTCGGTTAGATTCGACCAAAAGGAGACGAACTCCTTAGATTGGACCAAGAGGAGACGAATTTCCTTAGATTGGACCAAGAGGAGACGCACTCCCTTAGATTGGACCAAAAGGAGAAGAAATTGGTTAGATTGGACCACAAGGAGACGAACTCCTTAGATTGGATCAGCAGGAGACGAGCTTCCTAAGATTGGATCAGAAGGAGACGATGTCCCTTGGATTGGACCAAGAGGAGAAGAACTCGGTTAAATTGGACCACAACGAGACGACCTCCTTAGATTGGACCAAGTGGAGAAGAACTAGGTTAAATTGGACTAAGAGGAAGAACTCTTTAAATTGGACTAAGAGGAAACGAACTCCCTTAGATTGGACCATGAGCAAACGAACTCCTTAGAATGGATCATGAGGAGACGAACTATTTGGAATGGACAAAGAAATGACGAACTACTTAGATTGGACAAAGAGGAGCCGTGTTCGATTAGATTGGACCAAGAAAAGAAGAACTCCTTATAATTCATCAAGAGGAGACAAACTCCCTTAGATTGGACCAATAGGAGATTAACCAGGTTAGATTGGACCATAGGGAGACAAACTAGGTTAGATTTGACCAAGAGGAGACGAACTCGATTAGAATGGACCAAAAGGAGACGAACTCCTTAGATTGGACCAAAAGGAGATGAGCTACCTCAGATTGGACCAAGTGCAGATGAACTCTGTTAGAAAGGACTAAGAGGAGACGAACTACTTAGATTGGACCAAAAGGAGACGAACTCTTTAGATTGGACCAAGTGGAGATGAGCTCCCCTAGATAGAACAAATAGGAGACGAACTCGGTTAGATTGGACCAAAAGGAGACGAACTCCTTAGATTGGACCAAGAGTAGATAAACTTGGTTAGATTGGACCAAAAGCAGACGAACAACTTAAATTGGATCAAGAGGAGACAAACTTCCTAAGATTAGACCAAAAGGAGACGCACTCCCTTAGATTGGACCAAGAGGAGAAGAAATTGGTTAGATTAGACCACAAGGAGACGAACTCCTTAGATTGGACCAAGAGGAGACGAACTCTCTTAGATTGGACCAAGAGGAGACGAACTCCCTAAGATTGGACCAAGAGGAAACGAACTCGATTATATTGGACCAAAAGGAGACGAACTACTTAGATTGGATCAAGAGGAGACGAACTTGGTTAGATTGGACCAAAAGGAGACAAACTACTTAGATTGGACCAAGAGGAGACGAACTTCCTAAGATTGGACCAAAAGGAAGACGAGCTTCCTCAAATTGGACCAACAGGAGACGAAATCTATGAGATAGGACCCAGAGAAGACGAACTCCTTAGATTGGACCGAAAGGAGACGAACTCTTTAGATTGGACCAAGTGGAGACGAGCTCCCCCAAATAGGACCAAGAGGAGACGAACTCGGTTAGATTGGACCAAAAGGAGACGAACTCCTTAGATTGGACCAAGAGGAGACGAACTTGGTTAGATTGGACCAAAAGGAGATGAACTACTTAGATTGGACCAAGAGGTGATGAACTTTCTTAGATTGGTCCAAGAGGAGACGAACTCGGTTAGATTCGACCAAAAGGAGACGAACTCCTTAGATTGGACCAAAAGGAGATGAACTCCTTCGATTGGACCAAGAGGAGACGAACTTCCTTAGATTGGACCAAGAAGAGACAAACTTCCTAAGATTAGACCAAAAGAAGACGCACTCACTTAGATTGGACCAAAAGGAGAAGAAATTGGGTAGATTGGACCACAAGGAGACGAACTCCTTAGATTGGACCAATAGGAGATGAGCTTCCTAATATTGGATCAGAAAGAGACGATGTCCCATGGATTAGAGCAAGAGGAGAAGAACTCGGTTAAATTGGACGAAGAGGAGACGAACTCTCTTAGATTGGACCATGAGGAGATGAACTCGGTTAGATTAGACCGAAAGGAGACAAACTCCTTAGATTGGACCAATAGGAGATGAACTCCCTTAGATTGGACCAAGTGCAGACGAACTCTATTAGATTGGACCAAAAGGAGGCGAACTCTTTAAATTGGACCAAGAGGAGACAAACTTCCTTAGATTCGACCAAGAGGAGACGAATGTCCTATGATTGGACGAAAAGGAGAAGAACTCCCTTAGATTGGACCAAGAGGAGAAGAACTCGATTAGATTGGATCACCAGGAGAAGAACTCCTTTGATTGGACCAAGAGGAGACGAACTCGGTTAGAATGGACCAAAAGGAGAAGAACTCAGTAGATTTGACCAAGTGGAGACGAACTTCCTAAGATTCGACCAAGAGGATACGAACTCACTTAGATTGCACGAAGAGGGGACCAACTCGGTTAGATTGGACCAACAGGAGACGAACTCCTTAGATTGGACCAATAGGAGAAGAACTTCCTTAGATTAGACCAAAAGGTGATGAACTCCTTAGACTGGACCAAGAGGAGACGAGCTTCCTTAGAATGGACCAAGAGGAGACGAACACTATTAGATAGGACCAAGAAGAGACGAACTCCATTAGATTGGACCATGAGGAGACAAACTCGGTTAGATTGGATCAAAAAGAGATGAACTTCGTAGTTTGGACCAAGAGGAGACGAACTTCCTCAGATTGGACCAAGAGGAGACGAACTCTCCTACATTGGACCAAGAGGAGACGAACTCAGTAAGATTGGACCAACAGGAGACGAACTCCTTAGATTGGACCCAAAGGAGAGGAACTCCCTAAGATTGGCCCAAGAGTAAACAAACTCGGTTATATTGGACGAAAAGGAGACGAACTCCTTAGATTGGACCAAGAGAAGAATAAATTCCTAAGATTATACCAAAAGGAGACGCACTGCCTTAGATTCGACCAAGAGTAGAAGAAATTGGTTAGATTGGACCACAAGGAGGCGAACTCCTTAGATTGGATCAAGTGCAGACGAACTCTCTTAGATTTGACCAAGAGGAGACGAACTCGGTTAGAATGGACCAAAAGGAGACGAACTCCTTAGATTGGACCAAGAGGAGACGAGCTTAGTCAGATTGGACCAAGAGGAGACGAACTCTGTTAGATAGGACCAAGAGGAGACGAACTCCTTAGATTGGACCAAAAGGAGACGAACTCTTTAGATTGGACCAAGTGGAGACGAGCTCCCCTAGATAGGACCAAGAGGAGACGTTCACTATTAGATAGGACCAAGAGGAGACGAACTTCTTAAATTGGACAAAAAGGAGACAAACTCCTTAGATTGGACCAAAAGGAGACGAACTCTCTAGATTGGACTAAGTGGAGACGAGCTCCCCTAGATTGGACCAAGAGGAGACGAACTCTGTTAGATTGGTCCAAAAGGAGACGAACTCCTTAGATTCGACCAAACGGAGACGAATTGGGTTAGATTGGACCAAAAAGAGACGAACTCCCATAGAATGGACCAGGAGGAGAAGAACTCGATTAGATTGGAGCAAGAGGAGAAGAACTGTCTTAGATTGGACCAGGAGGAGACGAACTCGATTAGATTGGACCAACAGGAGACGAACTCCTTAGATTGGATCAAAAGGAGGCGAACTCTCTTAGATTGGACCAAAAGGAGACGAACTCCCCGAGATTGGACGAAAAGGATAAGAACACCCTTAGATTGGACCAAGAGCGGAAGAACTCGGTTAGATTGGACCACTAGGAGAAGAACTCCTTTGATTCGACGAAGAGGAGACGAACTCTCGTAGATTGGACTATGAGGAGACGAACTCGGTTAGATTTGACGAAAAGGAGAAGAACTCCGTAGATTGGACCAAGAGGAGACGAACTTCCTAAGATTGGACCAAGAGGAGATGAACTCTCTTAGTTTGGACCAAGAGGAGACGAACATGGTTAGATTAGACCAAAAGGAGACGAACTCCTTAGATTGGACCAAGAGGAGATGAACTATCTTACATTGGACCAAGAGGAGACGAACTCGGTAAGATTGGACCAACAGGAGACGAACTCCTTAGATTGGACCAAATGGAGACGAACTCCCTAAGATTGGCCCAAGAGGAAACGAACTCAGTTATATTGGACAAAAAAGAGACGAAATCCTTAGATTGGACTAAGAAGAGACGAACTTGGTTAGATTCGACCAAGAGGAGACGAACTTCCCAAGATTTAGACCAAAAGGAGACGCTCTCCCTTAGATTGGACCAAGAGGAGACGAACTCTTTAGATTGAACCAAAAGGAGACAAACTCTCTTAGATTTGACCAAGAGGAGACGAACTCAGTTAGAATGGACCAAAAGGAGATGAACTCCTTAGGCTGGACCAAGAGGAGATGAGCTTACTCAGATTAGACCAAGAGGAGACGAACTCTATTAGATAGGACCAAGAGGAGACGAACTCAATTAAAATGGACCAAAAGGAGACGAACTCCTTAGGCTGGACCAAGAGGAGATGAGCTTACTCATATTAGACCAAGAGGAGACGAACTCTAATAGATAGGACCAAGAGGAGACGAATTGGGTTAGATTGGACCAAAAGGAGATGAACTCCCATAGAATGGACCAGGAGGAGAAGAACTCGGTTAGATTGGAGCAAGAGGAGAAGAACTCTCTTAGATTGGACCATGAGGAGACGAACTCGATTAGATAGGACCAACAGGAGACGAACTCCTTAGATTGGACCAAAAGGAGACGAACTCTCCTAAATTGGACCAAGTGGAGACGAGCCCCCTTAGATTGGACCAAGAGGAGACATACACTATTAGATAGGACCAAGAGGAGACGAACTTCTTAGATTGGACAAAAAGATGTCGAACTACTTAGATTGGACCAAAAGGAGACGAACTTTTAGATTGGACCAAGTGGAGACGCGCTCCCCTATATAGGACCAAGAGGAGATGAACTTGGTTAGATTGGACCAAAAGGAGACGTACTCTTTAGATTGGACCAAGAGGAGACGAACTTGGTTAGATTGGACCAAAAGGAGACGAACTACTTAGATTGGACCAAGAGGAGATGAACTTCCCAACATTGAACCAAAAGGAGACGAACACCCTTGGATTGGACCAAGAGGAGCAGAACTCGGTTAGATTGGACCAAGAGGAGACAAATTCTCTTAGATTTGACCAAGAGGAGACAAACAAGGTTAGAATGGACCAAAAGGAGACGAACTCTTTAGATTAGGCCAAGAGGAGACGAACTTCCTTAGATTGGACCAAGAGGAGACGAACATCCTAAGATTGGACCAAAAGAAAACGAAGTCCCTTGGATTTGACCAAGAGGAGATGAATTCTGTTAGTTTGGACCATGAGGAGACAAACTTGCTTAGATTGGACCAAAAAGAGACGAACTCCGTGGATTGGACCAAAAGGAGACGAACTTCCTAAGATTGGACCAAGTGGAGACAAACTCTCTTAGCTTAGACCAAGGGGAGACGAACATGGTTAGATTGGCCCAAAAGGAGACGAACTCCTTAGATTGGACCAAACGGAGGAATCGAAGTCCCTTGTATTGGACCAACCTACAATTCTGTTATTTTGGACCAGAGAACAAAACTCGGTTGATTGGAACCAAAAATAACTAACCTTCGTAATTGACCAAAGGAGCCGACTCTTTAGATTGACCAGAGGAGACGAACGTGGTTAGATTGGACCCAAGGTAACGAACATGATTGATTGGCCAAAAGGAGACGAACTCTTAGATTGATCAAGATGAGACGAACCTCGTAGATTGGACCCAGGGAACGACTTGGTTAAATGGACCAAAAGTAAGAACGAACTTCCTTACTTGCCACCAAGAGGAGAACTAACTCAGTGTTTAGAAAGGACCAAAAGGAATGACGCTCCTTAATTTGACCCAGAAAATGAACTTCCATAGATTTGGACCAAGAGGAGACGAACATCCTAAGATTGGACCAAAAGAAAACGAAGTCCCTTGGATTTGACCAAGAGGAGATGAATTCTGTTAGTTTGGACCATGAGGAGACAAACTTGCTTAGATTGGACCAAAAAGAGACGAACTCCGTGGATTGGACCAAAAGGAGACGAACTTCCTAAGATTGGACCAAGTGGAGACAAACTCTCTTAGATTGGACCAAGGGGAGACGAACATGGTTAGATTGGCCCAAAAGGAGACGAACTCTCTTAGATTGGACCAAGAGGAGACGAACTCTCTTAGATTGGACCAAGAGGAGACGAACTCAATTAGATTGGACCAACAGGAGTTGAACCCCATAGATTGGACCAAAAGGAGACGAACTCTCTTAGATTGAACCAAAAGGAGACGAAGTCCTTTGATTGGACCAAAAGCAGAGGAACTCTCTTCTATTAGTCCAAGAGCAGACAAACTCGGCAAGATTGGACCAAAACGAGACGAACTCCTTAGATTGGTCCACGAGGAGATGAACTTCCTTAGATTGGACCAAGAGGAGACGAACTTCCTAAGATTGGACCAGAAGGAGACAATGTCCCATGGATTGGACCAAGAGGAAAAGAACTCGGTTAAATTGGACAACAAGGAGACGACCTCCTTATATTGGACCAAGAGGTTACGAACTCTCTTAGATTGCACGAAGAGGGGACGAACTCGGTTAGATTGGACCAACAGAAGACGAACTCCCTAAGATTGGACCAAAAGGAAACGAACTCTTTTAGATTTCACCAAAAGGAGACCTCCTCCTTAGATTGGACCAAGAAGAGACGAACTTCCTTACATTAGACCAAGAGGAGACAAACTCGGTTAGAATGGACCAAAAGGAGACGAACTCCATAGATTGGGCCAAGAGGAGACGAACTTCTTTTGATTGGACCAAGAGGAGACGAACAACCTAAGATTGGACCAAAATGAGACGAACAACCTAAGATTGGACCAAAAGGAGACGAAGTCCCTTGGATTGGACCAAGAGGAGACGAATTCTGTTAGTTTGGACCATGAGGAGACAAACTCACTTAGATTGGACCAAAAAGAGACGAACTTCGTAGATTGGACCAAAAGGAGACGAACTTCCTAAGATTGGACCAAGTGCAGACAAACTCTCTTAGATTGGACCAAGGGGAGACGAACATTGTTAGATTGGCCCAAAAGGAGACGAACTCCTTAGATTGGATCAAAAGGAGAAGAATTTCTTAAGATTGGAACAAAAGGAGACAAACTCCTTAGATTGGATAAAGAGGAGACGAACTCCTTAGATTGGACCAAAAGGAGACGAATTCCTTACATTGGATAAAGAGGAAACGAACTCCCTAGATTGGAACAAGAGGAGATGAACTTCATTAGATTGGACCAAAAGGAGACGAACTCCCCCTAGATTGGACCAAGAGGAGACGAACTCAGTTAGATTGGACCAAAACAAGACTACCTACTTAGATTGGACCAAGAGGACACGAACTCGGTTAGATTGGACCAAAAGGAACCGAACTACTTATATTGGACCAAGAGGAGACGAACTTCCTAGGATTGGACCAAAATGAGCCGAACTACTTATATTGGACCAAGAGGAGACGAACATCCTAGGATTGGACCAAGAGGAGATGAAGTCTCTTAGATTGGACCAAGAGGAGACGAACTCGGTTAGATTGGACCAAAAGGAGACGAACTCCTTAGATTGGAACGAGAGGAGACGAACTTCCCTAGATTGGACCAAGAGGACACGAACTCGAATAGATTGGACCAAAATGAGAAGACCTCCTTAGATTGAAACGAGAGGAGACCAACTTCCCTAGATTGGACCAAGAGGAGATGAACTCTGTTATATTGGACCAAAAGAAAACGAACTCCTTAGATTGGACCAAAAGGAGACGAACTGCCTAAGATTCGCCCAAGAGGAGATGAACTTTCTTAGATTGGACCAAAATGAGACGAACACTCCTTGATTGGACTAAGAGGGGACGAACTTGGTTAGATAGGACCAAAACGAGACGAACTACTTAGATTGGACCAAGAAGACACGAACTCGGTTAGATTGGACCAAAAGGAACCGAACTACTTATATTGGACCAAGAGGAGACGAAATTCCTAGGATTGGACCAAAAGGAGACGCACTCCTTAGATTGGACCAAAAGGAGACAAAGTCCCTTAGATTGGACCAAGAGGAGAGGAACTCGGTTAGATTGGACAAAAAAGGAGATGAACTCCTTAGATTGGACCAAGAGGAGACGAAGTTCCTCAGATTGGACCAAGAGGACACGAACTCGGTAAGATTAGACCAAAAGGAGACAAACTCCTCAGATTGGATAAAGAGGAGACGAACTTCCTATGTTTGGACCAAAAGTAGACGAACCCCTTAGATTGGACCAAGAGGAGACGAAGTTCCTCAGATTGGACCAAGAGTAGAGGAACTCGGTTGGATTGGACCAAACTGAGACGAACTCCTTAGATTAGACCAAGAGGAGGCGAAGTCCTTCAGATTGGACCAAAAGGAGAGGAACTCGGTTAGATTGGACCAAAAGGAGACGAACTCCTTAGATTGGACCAAGAAGAGACGAAGTTCCTCAGATTGGACCAAGAGGAAAGGAACTCGGTTAGATTGGACCAAGAGGAGACGAACTCGGTTAGATTGCACCAAAAGGAGACGAACTCCTTAAATTGGAACGAGAGGAGACGAACTTCCCTAGATTGGACCAAGAGGACACGAATTCGGTTAGTTTGGACCAAAAGGAGACGAACTCCTTAGATTAGACCAAGAGGAGACGAAGTTCCTCAGATTGGACCAAGAGCAGAGGAACTCGGTTGGATTGGACCAAAATGAGACGAACTCCTTAGATTGGACCAAGAGGACATGAACTTGGTTAGATTGGACCAAAAGGAGACAAACTCCTTAAATTGGACCAAGAGGAGACGAATTTCTTAAGATTGGACCAAAAAGAGACAAACTCCTTAGATTGGATAAAGAGGAGACGAACTCCTTAAATTTTGACCAAGGGAGACTAACTCGTTAATGGACCAACTGAGACTACCTATTAGATTGACCAAGAGGACACGAACTCGTTGATTTGACCAAAGGAACCGAACTACTTATATGGATAAAGAAAGACCGCACTTCCTAGGATGGGACCAAAAGAGACGACTCCTTAGATTTGGACCAAGAGATACAAGTCCCTTAGATTGGACCAAGAGAGACGAACTCGTTAGAGTGACCAAAAGGACGAACTCCTTAGATTGACAACGAGGAGTAGACGAGCTTACTCAGAGTGGACCAAGAGGAGACGAACTCTATTAGATAGGACCAAGAGGAGACGAATGCCTTAGATACGACCAAGAGGAGACGAAGTCCCCTAGATTGGACCAAGAGGAGATGAACTCCTTAGACTGGACCAAGAGGAGACGAACTTCCCTAGATTGGTCCAAGAGGACACGAACTCGGCTAGATTGGACCAAGAGGAGACGAACTCCTTAGATTAGGCCAAGAGGAGACAAACTTTGAAAGATTGGACCAAAACGAGACGAACTCCTTATATTGGAAAAAGAGGAGACGAACTCCTTAGATTGGACCAAGAGGTAACGAACTTCCTTTGATTCGACCATGAGGAGACGAACTTCCTTAGATTGGACCAAAAGGAGATGAACTCTCCTAGATTGGACCAAGAGGAGACGTTAAATTGGACCAAAACGAGACGAACTGCTTAAATTGGACCAAGAGGACAGGAACTCGGTTAGATTGGACCAAAAGGAGCCAAACTGCTTAAATTGGAACAAGAGGAGACGAACTTCCTAGGATTGGACCAAAAGGAGACGAACTCCCTAGATTGGACCAAGAGTAGACTAAGTCCCTCAGATTGGACCAAGAGGAGACGAGCTCGGTTAGAATGGACCAAAAGGAGAAAAACTCCTCAGATTGGATAAAGAGGAGACGAAATTCCTATGTTTGGACCAAAAGGACACGAACTCCTTAGATTGGACCAAGAGGAGATGAAGTTCCTCAGATTGGACCAAGAGGAGAGGAACTCGGTTGGATTGGACCAAAATGAGACGAACTCCTTAGATTGGACCAAGAGGAGATGAACTTCCCTAGATTGGTCCAAAAGGACATGAACTTGGTTAG
Source organism: Melaleuca alternifolia (assembly GCA_019926035.1). Lineage (NCBI taxonomy): Eukaryota > Viridiplantae > Streptophyta > Magnoliopsida > Myrtales > Myrtaceae > Melaleuca > Melaleuca alternifolia. Next base: position 12,889 of record JAGKPW010001727.1, read on the forward strand.
ATTGGACCAAAAGGAGACAAACTCCTTAAATTGGACCAAGAGGAGACGAATTTCTTAAGATTGGACCAAAAGGAGACAAACTCCTTAGATTGGATAAAGAGGAGACGAACTCCTTAGATTGGGCCAAGAGGAGACGAACTTCGCTAGATTGGACCAAAAGGAGACGAATTCCTTACAATGGATAAAGAGGAAACGAACTCCCTAGATTGGAACAAGAGGAGATTAACTTCCTTACATTGGACCAAAAGGAGACGAACTCCCCCTAGATTGGACCAAGAGGAGATGAACTCGGTTAGATTGGACCAAAATTAGACTACCTACTTAGATTGGACCAAGAGGACACGAACTCGGTTATATTGGACCAAAAGGAACCGAACTACTTATATTAGATCAAGAGGAGACGAACTTCCTAGGATTGGACCAAAAGGAGACGAACTCCTTAGATTGGACCAAGAGGAGACGAAGTCCCTTAGATTGGACCAATAGGAGACGAACTCGGTTAGATTGGACCAAAAGGAGACGAACTCCTTATATTGGACCAAGAGGAAACGAGCTTACTCAGAGTAGACCAAGAGGAGACGAACTCTATTAGATAGGACCAAGAGGAGACGAATGCCTTAGATACGACCAAGAGGAGACGAAGTCCCCTAGATTGGACCAAGAGGAGATGAACTCCTTAGACTGGACCAAGAGGAGACGAACTATCCTAGATTGGTCCAAGAGGACACGAACTCGGCTAGATTGGACCAAGAGGAGACGAACTCTTTAGATTAGGCCAAGAGGAGACAAACTTTGAAAGATTGGACCAAAACGAGACGAACTCCTCCTTGGAAAAAGATGACGAACTCTCTAATTTGGACCAAAAGGTAACGAACTTCTTTAGATTCGAGCAAGAGGAGACGAACTCCTTAGATTGGACCAAAAGGAGATAACTCTCCTAATTGGACCAAGAGGAGTACAACTCAGTAAATGCGCCAAACGGACGCATGCTTAAATTGGACCAATATTACAAACTCCGGTTAGTTGGACCCAAAGGAGCCAAACAACTTAAATTGGAACAGAGGGAGACCAAGAACTTCCTAAGATTCGAGCAAGAGGAGACGAACTCCCAGCTTGGACCAGAGTAAACTAATCCTCAGATTTGGACCAAAGGAGACAGCTCGGTTTGAATGGACCAAAAGGAGACGAACTCCTCAGATTGGATAAAGAGGAGACGAACTTCCTATGGTTGGACCAAAATGAGACGAACTCCTTAGATTGGACCAAGAAGAGACGAACTTCCCTAGATTGGACCAAAAGGACATGAACTTGGTTAGATTGGACCAAAAGGAGACAAACTCCTTAAATTGGACCAAGAGGAGACGAATTTCTTATGATTGGACCAAAAGGGGACAAACTCCTTAGATTGGATAAAGAGGAGACGAACTCCTTAGATTGGACCAAGAGGAGACGAACTTCGCTAGATTGGACCAAAAGGAGACGAATTCTTTACATTGGATAGAGGAAACGAACTCCCTAGAATGGAACAAGAGGAGATGAACATCCTTAGATTGGACCAAAAGGAGACGAACTCCCCCTAGATTGGACCAGGAGGAGACAACTCGGTTTAGGTGGACCAACAATGGACTACTACTTAGAACTGGCCCAAAGGACACTAACTCGTTAGATTGGACCAAGTGACTGAAACTACTTATATTGATCAAGAGGAAGACGAACTTCTAGGCTTGGACCAATGAGACGAACTCCCTTATCTTAGGACCAAAGGAACGAGTCCTTTAGATTGGCCAAGAGGAGACGAACTCGGTTAGATTGGACCAAAAGGAGACGAACTCCCTAGACTGGCCCAAGAGGAGACGAGCTTACTCAGAGTGGACCAACAGGAGACGAATTCTGTTAGATAGGACCAAGAGGAGACGATAGCCTTAGATACGACCAAGAGGAGGCGAAGTCCCTTAGATTGGACCAAGAGGAGATGAACTCCTTAGACTGGATCAAGAGGAAACGAACTTCCCTAAATTGGTCCAAGAGGACACGAACTCGGCTAGATTGGACCAAGAGGAGACGAACTCCTTAGATTAGACCAAGAGGTGACAAACTTTCAGTGATTGGACCTAAAGGAGACGAACTCCTTACATTGGAAAAAGAGGAGACGAACTCCTTAGATTGGACCAAGAGGTGACGAACTTCCTTAGATTCGACTAAGAGGAGAAGAACTTCCTTAGATTGGACCAAAAGGAGACGAACTCTCCTAGATTGGACCAAGAGGAGACGAACTCGTTTCAATTGGACCAAAACGAGACGAACTACTTAGATTGGACCAAGAGGACAGGAACTCGGTTAGATTAAACCAAAAGGAGCCAAACTGCTTAAATTGGAAAAAGAGGAGACGAACTTCCTAGGATTGGACCAAAAGGAGACGAACTCCTTAGATTGGACCAAGAGGTGACGAACTTCCTTAGATTCGACTAAGAGGAGATGAACTTCCTTAGATTGGACCAAAAGGAGACGAACTCTCCTAGATTGGACCAAGAGGAGACGAACTCGTTTCAATTGGACCAAAACGAGACGAACTGCTTAGATTGGACCAAGAGGACAGGAACTCGGTTAGATTGGACCAAAAGGAGCCAAACTGCTTAAATTGGAACAAGAGGAGACGAACTTCCTAGGATTGGACTAAAAGGAGACGAACTCCCTAGATTGGACCAAGAGTAGACTAAGTCCCTCAGATTAGGCCAAGAGGAGACGAGCTCGGTTAGAATGGACCAAAAGGAGACGAACTCCTCAGATTGGATAAAGGAAGACCGCACTTCCTAGATTGGACCAAAAGGAGACTCTCGCTAGATTTGGACCAAGAGTAGACTAAGTCCATCAGATTGGACAAGTGAACAGAGCTCTGGTTAAAATGGACCACAAGGCCGACGACACTCCTCAGATTGATACAGAGAGACGACTTCCTATGGTTTTTGGATTAAAATGAGACGCACTCCGTAGATTGGACCAAGAAGAGACTAACTTCTAGATTGGACCAAAAGTACATGAACTTGGTTAGTTGGACCAAAGGAGACAAACTCTAAATTAGACCAAGAGGAGCTGAACTTCCTAAGATTGGACCAAAAGGAGATGGACTTCTTAGATTGGATAAAGAGGAGACGAACTCCTTAGATTGGACAAAGAGGAGACGAACTTCGCTAGATTGGACCAAAAGGAGACGAATTCTTTACATTAGATAGAGGAAACGAACTCCCTAGAATGGAACAAGAGGAGATGACCATCCTTAGATTGGACCAAAAGGAGACGAACACCCCTAGATTGGACCAAGAGAGACGAACTCGGTTAGGATGGACCAAAATGAGACTACCTACTTAGATTGGACCAAGAGGACACGAACTCGGTTAGATTGGACCAAAGTGAACTGAACTACTTCTATTGAATCAAGAGGAGACGAACTTCCTAGGATTGGACCAAAAGGAGACGAACTCCTTAGATAGGACCAAGAGGAGATTAAGTCCCTTAGATTG
>JAGKPW010001741.1:0-11285 GCA_019926035.1 Melaleuca alternifolia
TCGTTTTGGTCCAATCTAACCGAGTTCGTCTCGTTTTGGCCCAATCTGACTGAGTTCGTCTCGTTTAAGTCTTATCTAAGGGAGTTGTTCTCCTTTTGGTCCAATCTAACTTAGTTCGTCTCCTCATGGTCCAGTTTATGGAGTTCGTCTCCATTTGGTACAATATTACCTAGTTCGTCTCCTTTTGGTCCAATCTAACCTAGTTTGTCTCCTCTTGGTCCAATCTAATGAGTTCGTCTCCTTTTTGTCGAATCTAATGAGTTCGTCACCTTTTGGACCAATCTAACCGAGTTTGTCTCCTTTTGGTACAGTCTAACTTAGTTCGTCTCCTCATGGTCCAATCTATGGAGTTCGTCTCCTTTTGGTCCAATATAACCTATTTCGTCTACTCATGGTCCAATCTAAGGTGTTCGTCTCCTTTCGGTCCAATCTAAACGAGTTCGTCTGCTCTTAGTCCAATCAACCAAGTTGGTCTCCCTTTGGTCTAATCTAACCTAGTTCGTCTCATCTGGGTCCAATCAAAGCAGTTAGTCCCCTTCTGGTCCAATCTAACCTAGTTCGTCTCTTTTTGGTCCAATCTATAGAGTTCGTCTCCTTTTGGTCCAATCTAACCGAGTTCGTCTCCTTTTGGTCCAATCTAACCGAGTTCGTCTCCTGTTGGTCTAATCAAAGGGAGTTCGTCTCCTTTTGGTCCAATCTAACCTAGTTTGTCTACTCTCGGTCCAATCTAAGGAGTTCGTCTCCTTTTGGTCCAATATAACCTAGTTCGTCTACTCATGGTCCAATCTAAGGAGTTCGTCCCCTTTCCGTCCAATCTAACCAAGTTCGTCTGCTCTTGGTCAAATCAACCGAGTTGGTCTCCTTTTCGTCTAATCTAACCTAGGTCGTCTCCTCTGGGTCCAATCGAAGCAATTAGTCTCCTTTTGGTCCAATCTAACCTAGTTCGTCTCCTCATGGTCCAATCTAAGGAGTTCGTCTCCTTTTGGTCCAATATATCCTAGTTCGTCTACTCATGGTCCAATCAAAGGTGTTCGTCACCTTTCGGTCCAATCTAACCGAGTTCGTCTGCTCTTGGTCAAATCAACCGAGTTGGTCTCCTTTTGGTCTAATCTAGCCTAGGTCGTCTCGTCTGGGTCCAATCGAAGCAGTTAGTCTCCTTTTGGTCCAATCTAACCTAGTTCGTCTCCTTTTGGTCAAATCTAACCGAGGTCGTCTCCTGTTGGTCTAATCTAACCTAGTTCGTCTCCTTTTGGTCCAATCTAACCTAGTTCGTCTCCTCTTCGGTCCCATCAATGTAGTTCGTCCTCCTTTCGTTCCAATCTAACCAAGTTCTCCCTTTTCAATCCATCTAAGGAGTTCATCTCCCGTGTGGTCCAATCTAAACCTAGTTGCGTCTCCACCCCCCCCCCTCTTGGCCCATCTATGATTTGTCTCGTTTTGGTCCAATCTAACCGAGTTCGTCCCGTTTTAGTCTTATCTAAGGGAGTTCTTCTCCTTTTGGTCCAATCTAACTTAGTTCGTCTCCTCATGGTCCAATCTAAGCAGTTCGTCTCTTTTTGGTCCAATCTAACTTAGTTCGTCTCCTCATGGTCCAATCTAAGGAGGTCGTCTCCTTTTGGTCCAATCTAAGGAGGTCGTCTCCTTTTGCGCCAATCTAACCTAGTTCGTCTCCTGCTGCTCCAATTTAATGAGTTCGTCTCGTTTTGGTCCAATCTAACCGAGTTCGTCTCGTTTTAGTCTTATCTAAGGGAGTTCTTCTCCTTTTGGACCAATCTAACTTAGTTTGTCTCCTCATGGTCCAATCTAAGGATCTTTCGTCGTCCTCCTTTTGGTCCAATATAAACTCATTTTCGTCTCCTGTTTGTCCATCTAAGGGACTTTCGTCTCCTTTTTGTCCAATCTAACCTAGTTCGGCTCCTCTTGGTCCCAATCTATGAGTTTCGCTCTCCTTTTGGTCCAATATAACCGAGTCTGGTGTCGTTCACGCCTCCCTACTTGGCGGTCCAATCTCAAGGAGTTCACCTCTTTTGGTCCATCAACCTAGTCCCGTCTCCTCTTGGTCCAATCTAAGGCGTTTCTCTCCTCCTTTGGCCAGTCTAACCTATTCCTCTTCTCTTGTCCAATCTGAGGATTTCGCTCCTTTTTTGGTCCAAACAAAGGAGTACGTTCTCCTTTTGGTTCATTCCTACGAAGTTAGTCTCCCCTTGGTCCAATCTGAGGAGTTCGTCTCCTTTTGGTCCAAGCTAACCGAGTTCGTCTCCTTTTGGTCTAATCGAAGGAGTTCGTCATCTTTTGGTCCAATCTAACCAAGTTTGTTTACTCTTGGTCCAATCTAACCGACTTCGTCTCCTTTTGGTCTAATCGAAGGGAGTTCGTCTCCTTTTGGTCCAATCTAACCTAGTTCGTCTCCTCTTCGTCCAATCTAATGAGTTTCTCTCCTTTAGGTCCAATCTAACCTAGACTGTCCTAACTCTTGTTCCATCGAAGAGTTGGTCTCCTTTTGGTCCATCTAACCAGTTCGTCGCCTTTTGATCCAACCTAACCTAATTCTCTCCTCTTGTTCCAATCTAAGGAGGTTTCGCTCTTTTGGTCCAATCTAACCGAGTTCTCCTCCTTTGTCCAATCTAACGTTTTCGTCTCCCTCTTGGCCTAGCTAATGAGTTCGCGCCATTTGGGTCAAGCTAACCGAGTTCGTCTCCTTTTAGTCTAATCTAAGGGAGTTCGTCTCCTTTTGGTCCAATCTAACCTAGTTCGTCTCCTCTTGGTCCAATCTAAGGAGTTCATCTCCTTTTGGTCCAATCTAACCTAGTCCGTCTACTCTTGGTTCAATCGAAGGAGTTGGTCTCCTTTTGGTCCAATCTAACCGATTTCGTCTCCTATTGGTCAAACTAAGGGAGTTCGTCACCTTTTGGTCCAATCAAACCTAGTTCGTCTCCTCTTGGTCCAATCTAAGGAGTTCCTCTCCTTTTGCTCCAATCTAAGGAGTTCGTCTCCATTTGGTTCAATCTTAGGAAGTTAGTCTCCCCATGGTCCAATCTATGGAGTTCGTCTCCTTTTGGTCCAATCTAACGTAGTTCGTCTCCTCTTGGTTCAATCTAAAGAGTTGCTCTCCTTTTGGTCCAATCTAAGGAGTTCGTCTCCTTTTGGTTCAATCTTAGGAAGTTAGTCTCCCCTTGGTCCAATCTAAGGAGTTCGTCTCCTTTTGGTCCAATCTAACCGAGTTCGCATCCGTTTCGTCCAATCTCCAGGGAGTTTCTGTCCTCCTTTTGTCCAACTAACCGAGTACGTATCCTCTTGGTACAATCCAAGGATTGCTCCCGTTTTGGGTCCAATCATAACTGTGTTCGTGCGCCTCTGTAACAACACTCAATGAGTTTTCGTTCTCCTTTGGTCCAATCTAACCAGTTCGTCCTCCTCTTGGTACAACTAAGGAGTGCGCTCCTTTTGGTACACTCTAACCGAGTTCGTTTTCCTTTTGGTCCAATCTAACCGAGTTCGTCTGCTCGTGGTCCAATCAACCTAGTTGGTCTCCTTTTGGTCTAATCTAACCTAGTTCGTCTCATCTGGGTCCAATCGAAGCAGTTGGTCTCCTTTTGGTCCAATCTAACCTAGTTCGTCTCCTCTTGGTCCAATCTAAGGGAGTTCGTCCCTTTTTGGTCCAATCTAACCTAGTTCGTCTCCTCTTGGTCCAATCTAAGGAGTTCGTCTCCTTTTGGTCCAATCTATGGAGTTCGTCTCCTTTTAGTCCAATCTAAGGGAGTTCGTCTCCTTTTGGTTCCATCTAACCAGTTCGTCTCCTTTTGGTCCAATCTAAGAGAGTTCGTCTCCTTTTTTGCTCAATCTAACCGAGTTCGTCTCCTCTTGGTCCAATCTAAAGACTTCGTGTCCTTTTGGTCCAATCTAAGGAGTTCGTCTCCTTTCGGTCTAATCTAACCGAGTTCGTCTCCGTTTCGTCCAATCTAAGGAGTTGGTCTCCTTTTGGTCCAATCTAACGTAGTTCGTCTCCTCTTGGTTCAATCTAAGGAGTTGCTATCCTTTTGGTCCAATCTAATTGTGTTCGTCTCCTATTGATCCAATCTAAGGGAGTTCGTCTCCTTTTGGTCCAATCTAGCCTAGTTCGTCTCCTCTTGGTCCAATTTAAGGAGTTCGTCTCCTTTTGGTCCAATCTAACCGAGTTCGTCTCCTTTTCGTCTAATCTAAGGGAGTTCGTCTCCTTTCGGTCTAATCTAACCTAGTTCATCTCCTTATGGTCCAATCTAACCGAGTTCGTCTCCTCATGATCGAATCTAAGGAGTTCGTCTCCTCTTGGTCCTATCTAATGAGTTCGTATCCTTTTGGTCAAATCTAACCTACTTCGTCTCCTTTTAGTCTTATCTAAGGGAGTTCTTCTCCTTTTGGTCCAATCTAACCGAGTTCGTCTCCCATTGGTCTAACTAAGGGAGTTCGTCACCTTTTGGTCCAATCTAACCTAGTTCGTTTCCTCTTGGTCCAATCTGAGGAGTTTCTTTCCTTTTGGTCCAATCCAACTGTGTTTGTCTCCTTTTTATCCAATCTAAGGGAGTTCGTCACCTTTTGGTCCAATCTAACCTAGTTCGTCTCCTCTTGGTCCAGTCTGAGATGTTCCTCTCCTTTTGCTCCAATCTAACCGAGTTCGTCTCCTCTTGGTCCAATCTAAAGACTTCGTGTCCTTTTGGTCCAATCTAAGGAGTTCGTCTCCTTTCGGTCTAATCTAACCGAGTTCGTCTCCGTTTCGTCCAATCTAAGGAGTTGGTCTCCTTTTGGTCCAATCTAACGTAGTTCGTCTCCTCTTGGTTCAATCTAAGGAGTTGCTATCCTTTTGGTCCAATCTAATTGTGTTCGTCTCCTGTTGATCCAATCTAAGGGAGTTCGTCTCCTTTTGGTCCAATCTAACCTAGTTCGTCTCCTCTTGGTCCAATTTAAGGAGTTCGTCTCCTTTTGGTCCAATCTAACCGAGTTCGTCTCCTTTTCGTCTAATCTAAGGGAGTTCGTCTCCTTTCGGTCTAATCTAACCTAGTTCATCTCCTTATGGTCCAATCTGACCGAGTTCGCCTCCTCATGATCGAATCTAAGGAGTTCAACTCCATTTGGTCCAATCTAACCTAGTCCGTCACGTCTTGCTCCAATCGAAGGTGTTGGTCTCCTTTTGGTCCAATGTAACCGAGTTCGTCTCCTGTTGGTCTAATCTAAGGGAGTTCGTCACCTTTTGGGCCAATCTAACCTAGTTCGTCTCCTCTTGGTCCAATCTAAGGAGTTTCTCTCCTTTTGGTCCAATCTAACCGAGTTCGTTTTCTCTTGGTCCAATCTAAGGAGTTCTCCTCCTTTTGGTCCAATCTAACCTAGTTCGTCTCCTCTTGGTCCATTCTAAGGAGGTCGTCTCCTTTTGGTCTAATCTAAGGGAGTTCGTCTTCTTTTGGTCTAATCTAACGGAGTTCGTCTCCTTTCGGTCTAATCTAACCTAGTTCGTCTCCTTATTGTCCATTCTACGGACTTCGTCTCCTTTCGGTCCAATCTGACCGAGTTAGTCTCCTCAGGGTCCAATCTAAGGAGTTCAACTCCATTTGGTTCAATCTATCCTAGTCCGTCACCTCTTGCTCCAATCGAAGGAGTTGGTCTCCTTTTGGTCCAATGTAACCGAGTTCGTGTCCTGTTGGTCTAATCTAAGGGAGTTCGTCACCTTTTGGTCCAATCTAACCTAGTTCGTCTCCTCTTGGTCCAATCTAAGGAGTTTCTCTCCTTTTGGTCCAATCTAACCTAGTTCGTCTTCTCTTGGTCCAATCTAAGGAGTTCTTCTCCTTTTGGACCAATCTAACCTAGTTCGTCTACTCTTGGTCCAATCTAAGGAGTTCGTCTCCTTTTGGTCCAATCTAACCGAGGTCGTCTCCTTTTGGTCTAATATAAGGGAGTTCATCTTCTTTTGGTCTAATCTAACCTAGTTCGTGTCCTTATGGTCCATTCTAAGGAGTTCGTCTCCTTTTGGTCCAATCTAACCGAGTTCGTCTCCTCTTGGTCCAATCTAAGGGAGTTATCTCCTTTTGGTCCAATTAACCTATCTGTCTAGCTCTTGGTTCACCCGAAGAGTTGGTCTCCCGTTGTCCCAATCTAACCGAGTTTCGTCAGCCTTTTGATCCAACCTAACCTAGTTCGTATCCCTCTTGGTCCAATCTAAGGAGTACGTCTACCTGTGGTCTAATCTAAGGGAGTTGGGTGTCCGCACTTTTGGTCCAATATTAACCTGGTTCGTCTCCTCTGGAGTTTCTTTCTTTTGGGTCAATCTAACCTAGTTGTCTTTCTCTTGGTCCCATCTAAGGAGTTCTTGCCTTTGGGCCAAGCTAACTTAGTCGTCTCTCTTGCTCAATCTCAGGAGTTCGTCATCCTTTGGTCAATCTTAACGAGGTCAGCTCCTTTTGGTCTAATAATAAGGGGAGTTCGTCTTCTTTGCGCCTAATCGACCTAGTTTGTGTCTTTGGTCCATGCTAAGAGCTTCGTCGCCGTGTGGTCCAATCTAGACACGAGTTCGTCTCCTCTTGGTACAATCTAAGGAGTTCATCTCCTTTGGGTCCAATCTAACCTAGTCCGTCTCCTCTTGGTCCAATCGAAGGAGTCGGTCTCCTTTTGGTCCAATGTAACCGAGTTCGTCTCCTGTTGGTCTAATCTAAGGGAGTTTGTCACCTTTTGGTCCAATCTAACCTAGTTCGTCTCCTCTTGGTCCAATCTAAGGAGTTGATCTCCTTTTGGTCCAATCTAACCTAGTTCGTCTTCTCTTGGTCCAATCTGAGGAGTTCTCCTCCTTTTGGTCCAATCTAACCTAGTTCGTCTCCTCTTGGTCCAATCTAAGGAGTTCGTCTCCTTTTGGTCCAATCTAACCGAGGTCGTCTCCTTTTGGTCTAATCTGAGGGAGTTCGTCTTCTTTTGGTCTAATCTAATGGAGTTCGTCTCCTTTCGGTCTAATCTAACCTAGTTCGTCTCCTTATGGTCCGTTCTAAGGACTTCGTCTCCTTTCGGTCCAATCTGACCAAGTTCGTCTCCTCATGGTCCAATCTAAGTAGTTCAACTCCATTTGGTCCAATCTAACCTAGTCCGTCACCTCTTGCTCCAATCGAAGGAGTTGGTCTCCTTTTGGTCCAATGTAACCGAGTTCGTCTCCTGTTGGTCTAATCTAAGGGTGTTCATCACCTTTTGGTCCAATCTAACCTAGTTCGTCTCCTCTTGGTCCAATCTAAGGAGTTTCTCTCCTTTTCGTCCAATCTAACCTAGTTCGTCTTCTCTTGGTCCAATCTAAGGAGTTCGTCTCCTTTTGGTCCAATCAAAGGAGTTCGTCTCCTTTTGGTTCATTCCTACGAAGTTAGTCTCCCCTCGGTCCAATCTAAGGAGTTCGTCTCCTTTTAGTCCAAGCTAACCGAGTTCGTCTCCTTTTGGTCTAATCGAAGGAGTTCGTCTCATTTTGGTCCAATCTAACCAAGTTTGTTTACCCTTGGTCCAATCTAACCGAGTTCGTCTCCTTTTCGTCTACTCTAAGGGAGTTCGTCTCCTTTTGGTCTAATCTAAGGGAGTTCGTCTTCTTTTGGTCTAATCTAACCTAGTTCGTATCCTTATGGTCCATTCTAAGGAGTTCGTCTCCTTGTGGTCCAATCTAACCGAGTTCGTCTCCTATTGGTCCAATCTAAGGAGTTCATCTCCTTTTGGTCCAATCTAGCCTAGTCTGTCTACTCTTGGTTCAATCGAAGGAGTTGGTTCCTTGTGGTCCCAATCTAAACCGAGTTCGTCTCCTTGTGTCAAACTAACCTTAGTCGTCTCTCTTGGTCCCAACTCTAAGGACGTCGTCTCCTTTGGTCCAATCTACATAGTTGTATCCCTCTTGGTCCTAGCTAAGAGTTCGTCTCCTTTGGGCAAATCTAACCGCGTTCGTCTCCTTTAAGTTCTAATCTAAGGGAGGTCTTATCCTTTGGTCCCATCTAACCTAGTTGTCTCCTTTTGGTCAAATCTACCGATTCGTCTCCTTTGGAGTCTTATCTAAGGGAGTTCTTCTCCTTTGGTCCAGTCTAAACTTAGTTAGTCTCCACTGGTCCATTAAGGCTTCTTATATTTGGTCAATCAAAACCTAGTTCGGATCCATTGGTCAAATCTAAGGAGTTCGTCTCCTTTTGGTCAATCTAATAGGCTGTCTATCTTGGTTCCAATCTAAGGAGTTCGTCTCCTTTTGGTCCAATCTAACCGATTTCGTCTCCTCTTGGTCCAATCTAAGGAGTTCGTCTCCTCTTGGTCCAATCTAAGGAGTTCGTCTCCTTTTGGTCTAATCTAACCGAGTTCGTCTACTTTTCGTCCAATTTAACGTAGTTCGTCTCCTCTTGGTCCTATCTAATGAGTTCGTCTCCTTTTGGTCAAATCTAACCGAGTTCGTCTCCTTTAAGTCTTATCTAAGGGAGTTCTGCTCCTTTTGGTCCAATCTTACTTAGTTCGGCTCCTTTTGGTCCAATCTAACCTAGTTCTTCTCCTCTTGGTCCAATCTAAGGAGTTCATCTCCTTTGGGTCCAATCTAACCGAGGTCATCTCCTTTTGGTCTAATCTAAGGGAGTTCATCTTCTTTTGGTCTAATCTAACCTAGTTCGTGTCCTTATGGTCCATTCTAAGGAGTTCGTCTCCTTTTGGTCTAATCTAACTGAGTTTGTCTCCTCTTGGTCCAATCTAAGGAGTTCATGTCCTTTTGGTCCAATCAAACCTAGTCCGTCTACTCTTGGTTCAATCGAAGGAGTTGGTCTCCTTTTGGTCCAATCTAACCGTGTTCATCTCCTATTGGTCTAACTAAGGGAGTTCGTCACCTTTTGGTCCAATCTATCCCAGTTCGTCTCCTCTTGGTCCAATCTGAGGAGTTCCTCTCCCTTTGGTACAATCTAACCGAGTTCGTCTCCTCTTGGTCCAATCTAAGGAGTTCGTCTCCTTTTGGTCCAATCTAAGGAGTTCGTCTCCTTTTGGTTCAATCTTTGGAAGTTAGTCTCCCCATGGTCCAATCTAAGGAGTTCGTCTCATTTCGGTCCAATCTAGCCGAGTTCGTCTCCGTTTCGTCCAATCTAAGGGAGTTCGTCTCCTTTTGGTCAAATCTAACGTAGTTCGTCTCCTCTTGGTTCAATCTAAGGAGTTGCTCTCCTTTTGGTCCAATCTAAGGAGTTCGTCTCCTTTTGGTTCAATCTTAGGAAGTTAGTCTCCCCTTGGTCCAATCTAAGGGGTTCGTCTCCTTTTGGTCCAATCTAACCGAGTTCGTTTCCGTTTCATCCAATCTAAGGTAGTTCGTCTCCTTTTGGTCTAATCGAAGGAGTTCGTCTCCTTTTGGTCCAATCTAACCAAGTTTGTTTACTCTTGGTCCAATCCAACCGAGTTCGTCTCCTTTTGGTATAATCTAACGGAGTTCGTCTCCTTTTGGTCCAATCTAACCTACTTCCTCTCCTCTTGGTCCAATCTAAGGAGTTCGTCTGCTTTTGGTCCAATCTAACCGAGTTCGTCTCCTTTTGGTCCAATTTAACGTAGTTCGTCTCCTCTTGGTCCTATCTAATGAGTTCGTCTCCTGTTGGTCCAATCTAACCGAGTTCGTCTCCTTTTCGTCCAATCTAAGGGAGTTTGTCTCCTTTTGGACCAATCTAACCGAGTTCGTCTCCTTTTAGTCGAATTTAAGGGAGTTCGTCTTCTTTTGGTCCAATCTAACCTAGTTCGTCTCCTCTTTGTCCATCGAAGGAGTTCGTCTCCTTTTGGGCCAATCTAACCTAGTTCGTCTCCTCTTGGTGCAATCTAGGGAGTTCGTCTTCTTTTGGTCCAATCTAACCGAGCTCGTGTCCTTTTCGTCCAATCTAAGAGAGTTTGTCGCCTTTTGGACCAATCTAACCGAGTTCGTCTCCTTTTAGTCGAATCTAAGGGAGTTCTTCTTCTTTTGGTCCACTCTAACTTAGTTCGTCTCCTCATGGTCCAATCTAAGGAGTTTCTCTCCTTTTGGTCTAATCTAACCGAGTTCGTCTCCTCTTGGTCCAATCGAAGGAGTTGGTCTCCTTTTGGTCCAATCTAACCGAGTTCGTCTCCTCTTGGTCCAATCTAAGGAGTTCATCTCCATTTGGTCCTATCTAACCTAGTCCGTCTCCTCTTGGTCCAATCGAAGGAGTTGGTCTCCTTTTGGTCCAATCTAACCGAGTTCGTCTCCTCTTGGTCCAATCTAAGGAGTTCATCTCCATTTGGTCCGATCTAACCTAGTCCGTCTCCTCTTGGTCCAATCGAAGGAGTTGGTCTCCTTTTGGTCCAATCTAACCGAGTTCGTCTCCTTGTGGTCTATTCTAAGGAGTTCATCTCCACTTGGTCCTATCTAATGAGTTCGTCTCCTTTTGGTCCAATCTAACCTAGTTCGTCTCCTTTTGGTCCAATCTAAGGAGTTCGTCTCCTTTTGGTCCAATCTAACTTAGTTAGTCTCCACTTGGTCCAATCTAAGGAGTTCTTCTCCTTTTGGTCCAATCAAACCTAGTTCGTCTCCTTATGGTCCATTCTAAGGAGTTCGTCTCCTTGTGGTCCAATCTAACCGAGTTCGTCTCCTATTGGTCCAATCTAAGGAGTTCATCTCCTTTTGGTCCAATCTAACCTAGTCTGTCTACTCTTGGTTCAATCGAAGGAGTTGGTCTCCTTTTGGTCCAATCTAACCGAGTTCGTCTCCTTTTGATCCAACCAAACCTAGTTCGTCTCCTCTTGGTCCAATCTAAGGAGTTCGTCTCGTTTTCGTCCAATCTAAGGAGTTCTTCTCCTATTGGTCCAATCTAACCTCGTTCGTCTCCTCTTGGTCCAATCGAACCTAGTCTTCTACTCGTGGTTCAAATCGAAGGAGTTGGTCGCCTTTGTCATCTAACCTAGTCGTCCCTTTGGTCCCATCTAATGAGTTCGTCTCCTTTTTGTCCAAATCTAACTTAGTTAGTCTTCCACTTGGTCCCCTCTAAGGAGTTCCAATCTCCTTTTGGTCCATCAACCTAGTTCGTCTCCTTTTGGTCCAATCTAAGGAGTTCATCTCTTTTTGGTCCAATCTAACCGGTTCGTCTCCTCTTGGTCCAATCTAAGGGAGTTCGTCTCCTTTTGGTCCAATCTAACTTAGTTAGTCTCCTGTTTGTCCAATCTAAGGAGTTCGTCTCCCTTGGTCCAATCTAACCGAGTTCGTCTCCCTTTTGGTCCAATCTAACCTAGCTCGTCTCCTCTTGGTCCAATCTAAGGAGTTCGTCTCCTTTTGGTCCAATCTCACCGAGTTCGTC